>LQNS02278070.1:2035604-2051155 GCA_001587735.2 Parhyale hawaiensis
GTATTGGGAACCTACGTAACTTTGCAAAACTAGCCTCGTCAGCAGGAGCTGCGGCAAGCTGCGACATCACCTGCGGAGAAAGCAATCGGGACACTCGGGTTCGTGAGACTCAAATAATATTTTGGCTGGGAAAGAAGCTCATCAGAATCCATCACTTTCAGGGCTGAATAAAAAATTTGGGCTATAAAAACAAAAAACACGAAACAATTTCATATGCACGATGCACATGTGGTGTAGCATACTCTTTTTATGCCTCTTATGACAAAGACTGAATGAATTTGGCTTAAGCCTTTTATTCACCGAACGCCCTTCCTGCCGTGAACCAGTGACGCTCATAGGGTTAGAACCCGGCACCTGGTCATCTAGAGGCGAACACTTTACCATTGCGCCACCGCGGCCCATACCTACATCACCCTGTTCTTAAAAGTGGGATTTCAGGTATCTCAAGCGTTATTGAGTTGATGCTAACAGAATTCAAAGTGGCGAAACCCAGGCTCAGGTCTGAAGTTTCAAGACAGGAAAAGCATATTGGGCTACAATGGACCCTATTAGGAGTCAAGGACCAAATCAAACGCCTGTGTCGCACATTGGCTGGCTGAACCACTATGTGAGTGTGGCGTGCTGGTCCTTATGACTTGGGCTTCAGGTGCCAATCTGTGAAACCCTAATGGTTTTTGCGATGGGTGCTTTAATCTCATTAGCTTTAGCTTGTCAAGAACTTTAATTATGAGGGTTCACGTTGCTACGTTTGGGTCGAATTGGAGGCGTTCATCACAAACCGATTGCCATTGAGATGCTGCCCAGCTCAAACCTGCGGCTATGTGTTTGGTGTGAGGATACGGTGACTTTTATGTCAGACTTAAGTTTTTAGCTCCCAGTAATGAAAGCGAAAGCTGGCTGTATAGGGAACACTGGGTGATTACTATGTATTATGTGAGTCTAAGTCTCCACAATTTTCTGTCCAGGTGAGGAGGTCGTGCTCAGTCCAGATGATGGTGCATGCTCCAACGGCTGCACGTGCTCGGACGGACTCTAACCTTGCTTTTTCTGGTTTTGCTGCTTAGCAGCGGTTCCGGCACCTCCCTCGAACGCCGTCGTCGTCAGGCCCACCGGGCCCTCCAACTTCTCTGAATTCACTGCCTGTTCCGAGGTTGGTCGTTTCCAAGTTCAAAGGTACCTCAGTGCGAGCCTCAGTGCAGTGCCGGCAATGACGAGTAGAGGTGTAAAGTAAATTTGCTCGTGATGCCGGTACTGGGCACAAGCAGTAGATATCTTCTGGTTGTCTAATATAAATAATAGTAAGTTTATATGAGATTATGCCTGTGTCGCGGCGCACATACTTGAGCACAGACTTTACAGTACTATATAACCATACTTTATTATCTACTGCTGCCAAATAGTAACAGGAATAATAATAAGAATAAATAACATTACTTCCCGTATATTCCTTGCCGATTGCTTGAGATTGCGCATTATAATGAGGTTCTACACGCCAAAAAGCAAAGAAACTCGTGTGTGTTTCATATGGGAAGTAAGTGGCAGTTTTGATGCAGAGGAATGTCTTATGACTCGAATGTACCAGTACAAGTACTGTAATTGATATTCATATTCAAAATGTTACTCTATAAGTAGCTACGTATTGTTGGCGGCTTGGACCCATGGCGTCTCCAGAAAATTGTCCGCAACTTTGTTTCTGACGTTACATCTTATGTTGTAGTGCTCTTAACACAAAGGATGTTTTAGTAGGTGAATTTATAATTACATGTACTGTAATTCACATTTGCAGCCGACATATTGTTCAACAAACGCTTAACGCTTGCCGCATTGCGTCTCTCGGAAATTGTCCGCACTTGTCCGTAGTCCGCCAAAAAGTGAGTCCCTTATGGGAGATATAAAGTATATATTAAATTAACACCTTTCGTTAAAACACCTCTTGATAAACATTGGGAGCAACACCCTCCTCTGCTACGAACTCCTCTTGAAGGAGTCACAAACTCTTATTGGCCCGAGTTTCAGACAGCATTATTATATATTGTCCTAAATCAACATACGTCTCTGAGTCCCAATAGTCTACTGCAACTAATCGCCCTTGCAGGATCATCTCCTAAGCTTAAGTAAATTTTCTTTCTCTTTTTTCCTTCTTTATCTTCATCCTCAGATACCTAGATATCTACATGATTTGACATATCGGCAATACTTCATAGAGGGCAGGAGCGTAAGTTCCGGCTGCTCTATGGAAATGCGCCTGTTGGTCTCTGTTTACTGCCAGCTATGTAATCTAATTTACTGTTTTGCAGAAAATTCTAAATTTATTTTTTCTTCTACAAGCTGAACAGATTGGAGGAAGGTCTACTAGTAGCAGAGAAGTTTGGTACAATATAAAAAACTGAATTTCTTCACAAGAAAAACATCATTTCAGTTTTCATATCTTCTGGCAAAAAAAAAAAATCCTCTGTGACTAATATTTACTCATAAGTGTAAAATATCCCGGTATTTTTTCCTTGCTGGAGAAATAAAGTAATATCTAAAGGACACTGTACAGAAAGTAGTAATTTTTATAGAGGCATAGATAGGTATTTACTAACTACCGGATTAGAAAGTGAGGAGCGATTGTTGGCTGCTCTAAAACACTTCCCTACAGAAGCGACAGAAGAAAGAGAGAAGGAAAGATGCAGATCAGCCTAGTGCTCCTATCGGCTCTTCTCGTCTGCTGTGGTGTAAGTCTCATTCATATTTATAGAAGCAAAGGAGGCAGTGCGTATATAGACGGGATTTTTGTAATATTTGTAATGTATGGTAAAATTTTTGTATTGTATTGTGGGAGTTTTATTGTAGCAAACGAGGCACTGTCAGTCGATGGGACAACTCGGTAAGCCAAGCTGGCTCGTTTAAAACGTGTCAGTTTATGTATTTCTTAGATTTTGCCTTTGCTCGTTCTGTGGAACACGCTATAAACTTCAGACCATACAGGGGTCCCCCAAATGGGGGTTATGGCCCCCCTGAGAGATAGAGCCTTTTTTGGACGAAACGCTTTGGGGTGTGGAGGATGTGGAGCAAAATTAACGCGTTTTTTATTCTATTTGCACATTTCTATTTTATTTTTTTGTTGGGGGGAGGGGCGCTCTTTAGCTAGACAACAGTCAGTTCACTGTACAACAAATTTGTAAACACAATGCGGTGTGAAGCAGTGTAAGCAAATTTGCTAGAAAAACCTCGCTGTGTGAGTTCTATATATCTCTGGAATTCAAAATACTTACTAAGATACATAAATTGCCCGGCAAAGTACCTAGCGAACGACATAATTATGAAACCAACGTGTTGTTAGTATCAATAAATAAGCTTTACATTGCATTGTAGGTTTATATCGTAAATAACTGACTCTTATCTATTGAAACCGGCAAAGTCGATAGAAGATGCTTCTCTTTGTTAATTAAAGTTTGTTTCACGTTTAGTAGCTCAGCAGTTTAAGTTGTTGCCTCACTCACAATCACGAAGCCGAAGGTTGTAGTCCCAAGCCTGGGAAGAAAGTCTCGGTGGTCGGCAACAAATGGTCAGCATTTCTGTCTCACATAATTTTCTGGCTTCATGGTGAGTGGGCGCAGTTGTCATACGAACCTTCCGTCTGTGTGAAGTCATACCTTAGATAATATGTGGTAGACTGCAGCCATGTGGCCCTTTGGACACGAGAGGAGATATATCTAAAGCACGATCCAGTGTGTGTGGTATTCCTAATTGGGGGCATGCAGTCGAAACAGCTTTATATACCTTAACCTTTGTCCCAAACCGAGTCTTGAAATCTCGAAGTCTAGCGACGTTACCGTTAAGCTGGCCACTCAAGGTCATGCTTGAGTGTGTCCTCGGGCTGATTCTAGCCCCCCAGTTGGGTTCACATGACAGTGTTTGTTCCCTATACGCAATGCAATGAGTTCGACCGTTTCGTTTCTTCTTTGCCATCACTACTGTGTGTCTAGAAAGACATCTACTGTAATGCCAGCAGTTATGCATGAAAGGCTTAACTTGTCCGAAACTATAGACAGAAGCCTTGTTTTTGGCATTCTGGATCGTGAAGCAAGTGTTATGGTTGTGGCACGCGCTAGCCAAAAGCTGAGGAAACTCTCGCAAACGCAAAAAAACACCTCTCGATATTCACACATGAGAATGGTCCGTTGGTCAAAAAACTTTGAGCTCCGTTCATCTAAACGACGTTACCATGGCTACAGATTGAACACCATGACGAAAATACATCCAACTAGCAGAATAACATAATAGATGCCACCCAATACCTTCAAAAGTAATATTAATTCAAATTGGACCAATTCCATGACGAAATATTTTGAAAATAAGGAACCCGTTGCGGCTCCGAAAGCGAACTGAACGCCCTATCCTCCGATTGATGTCTCTGGGTGTTTCTCGTGGCCCACGGTGACGGTTTGTTGACAAAATTCAGGCGTTTGCCCAGTGTATCGAGCGCAAAAGTGCTGCATGCTCCATCACAGAATTTTGCGCAAAAGCGGGAGTGTGCAGGTTTTTAGACGTCGATTTCGCACGCAAAACTCCGATACTCGTTCTTTTGGATAGCGTGTGGCATCGGCATGAGAGAGTATCCGACTTCCCTTGAGCGGCTTGAAAATTCTCTAATACGAAGCAAGACTAAGTTTCTGGAAGTGCGAAGGGCAATGGTTTAAAGGTCTACTACAGCACCTCCCTGAAGTTCCAGGCAAACCAAGTCTCTAAAACTTAGTTTCTGCACCAAGTCGAATGTGCCCTTAGTAGTGTAATTTTGGAGAGCTGAAAATTAATTAAATCTGCATGAGCAAGTTTGCACTACGAGTTTGAAAAATATTTGTAATATAGTTTATGTACTAGCAGCATCGTTTATTGTTTACCGACCTTTGTCCATTTTCTTTGTCATGAAAATGCAGATGTAATTCTTAAAGTTATGCTGAATGTGGCTTGAAGCAGCATTAAATGAATGCTATGGGACTCTTTTGCACGAGAAGTTGGGGCGGCGAGATCGTTTTGGGTCTAGTAACTAGTAACTACTAACTAGTAAGGTTCTAATAGGGTTAACTTGCTGGCTGATCGAATTAGATTAAAAAATATGCGCACGTTTCCTTCGTTACAACTTACAAGGATGCAGTGAAATATTCCGGGGAGTGACGGGCTTTGACGGAATGAATAGATATCGTGTGAACCCGGCTTCAGATAATCCGTGACCCTTTCGATTGGTCACCGTAATAAAAGCTCGGAGGCTTGACTTGATAGGAATTTTGATAGGAGAGGAGCGTTGACTTCACCTTTTTGCCTAGCGTTACAAGTGTTAAACACAACCTGATTCCGTTGAACTTGTTGGAAGCTCCATTTTACTGAGCACTATTGTGTCTTGCAAGTCGACTGGGAAGTCGGTTTGGCCCGCGCATCCATCGACTGCTTCTGAGAAGTCAACCCTGGAAGACTAGCCAGGGGATCGAGGACGACCCTGAAAATGCGTTTGAGAACATTTCACGGTCAAGGTCCCGGCCGGTCCGACAGCTCGTGCTGCAGTTCGACGAAGCAGCGTAAGTACTTGGAAGGGACTCGTGTACTGCCAAGCGACTGCTGTGCATAGCGATAGAAGATCCTGGCAACCGAGTCGTGTCCTGGTGCAGTTATTGATGGAAGACTTTCACCGCCACTAAGAAGAGAGATCCATCGATTGGTTCTGAGTATTGCTGGGAGGAATGCGGTAGCCTAGCGGTGTGGACAGGTGAAGGTCACAGAGTAAAAATAACTTATAGAGCCAGGCATGCATACGAAGAAGAAAAAGATTGCTCGTCGACCGACATAGAGCGCTTTCGATTGGGAAGTGAAACTAAGCCTTTGAGGCCCAACTTGTCTGAATCTTGAAACAAGTGTTCTGGCTTCGACTTGTTGAGTCATGTTTCTGCCGTTGACTCTTAATCATTTACTTGTGAAACTCCCATGAACTTTGACTTACTCCGTAAAATGAAGATTTCAGTTGGCTCAAGATAATCGGGCGGCTGCTAGCACCTGCAACACGATTCAAGGTGATGAAGCTCAAGTTTCTGGCTGCATTTCTGAACCAGTCGAGTGGGTTTGGCTTATGTCGACTATGACAACCCGGTCGTACGTGCCTGTCGATGTGCGCTCAGCAGTTGCTCCACTCGCTTACCGTACATGTACATTGTGTCATTGATGCGCTAGTAAAACTTCTACTACTACTATTACTACTACTACTTATCGTACATATGTGCTATATTAAATTGACATGATATCAATACTGATATCTGTACTCGGTTTAAGGCGGGCTTTTGTAACAGACTTTTGACGCCGCCAATGCCAGTCACGAGTCCGACTGCTTTGCTACCTCGTGGTTAACGAGAAAAAAAAAAATGTACGGATTTTCAAGTTTCGATTCACTAAAAATTTGGAAATGCATTCAAATCTTCACAAGCTGGGTAAGCTGACCCGACGACTGCAACTCTCATTAATTATTGGGCCAGTACACACTTGCGCTCACAAGTATGGAACAAAACATGTCATTTGCTTGTGTTCCGTGTATGGAGTACGAAGTTCTACACTGTGATTCCAGCTTGAAAGACTGCATCCTTATAGGCAAACATATATATTAATTTGAAAAACCCTCCGAGAGCGCCGACCGCCGCAAACCACACAGTGCTAACGAAAAATTCAAATTGGTAAAAAATTTAGGATTTCTTTTTGATCATCAACAAAACTTGTTCATCTGTTGCCTATGAAATTCATAACAGTTCCTGTGAATTTCACATAGATCCTTCTATGACTTTTTAAGTTTTCTTACAAAAACAGAGGCAAACAGAGACGAACCAGCATACAACCAAATAAACCAACCAATAAACGGAAAACAGATCACCAAAATTTGGTCGTTTGTTACTCGTAGCATTCCTAATAGCTCTTGTAAATTTCATAAAGATTCATTCTTTACTTTTAAAGATAGCTTATATTACTGAGAGACAGACAAACAAATAAACCAACAAGCAGACCTAGCCCTCTGCACAAAACTTAACATCATTGGCGAAGTCAATAATAGTTCTGTAAGCAGTTAGTTAAGTTAAAAAGCTAATGCACATTGAAATTTTTACAGTGATTTAACTATTATGTTGGTATTGGCCTCAATCATTAATGCCGATGCCACACGCTAGTCAAAAGAACGAGTATCGTCATCTTTTCGTCCGAATGAGTTGACGTGCCATTTAAAAAATAGCTGACACTTGCAAACAATTTTGAGTTATAAATCCCTCCAGATATAATGAAATGTCTGAAAGTTAACTAACGGCACCAGAGGTCATTTACTACAGATAGTTATGTCAAGCAATGGAGCCTGCAGCACCAGCAGTTGCAGCATAGTGACTTCACACAAAAATGTATCAGCCAATAGCGTCACTCCATTTGCAGCGGGACATCCTGGGTAATGCCAAGACAGAGGCATCTTGGGTAATTTCCAATATGGCGTCGTGTGTATGAGAGGTTAAGTGTGTGCTGCGATTGTTTATTACATAAACATTGGTAGCATAGTTCAGTTGCAGTTTATTGTGCTTTTCATGAGTGTATAACATTCAACTTTATACCTTGTAATGCAAAGTTTTCTTAGTGAACGAAAATCATCTAATTTTGTTTTTTTAAACTCATGCGAATCATTCTATTCCGTGCTAAGCATTCGCTTGAACTTAGGTAAACATTTTCAAATGATTTTTTTCAGTTATTTTTTATGGCGCTGAAAATCAAGATGCATACAATACATCAAATCTATGGTCTATTATTTTCCTTTACTTATGTAATTAAGTATATGTCCAGTATTGGTAGTTCCAATTTGAGGTAATAAATGATAAACACTTGGCGGGAAAGTCTTTCTGGTATACTGCAGTACAAGGAGCCGCCCAGGAAGCAAACAAACGTTGCCCTCCTGAGTTATCCTGACTTTATTTTGTATCGACACTGGCGTGCATCGTTTAAATGTAGTATAGCTGCTCAGCTTCACAAAATCCACACCCTGGAGTCTGGAAGCATATACCAAAAGAACAACATATCATCGTATTTTTTCGATTCATTTCATTCAGTCTCCCGCTTAAGACTGGCCAGCTACTTGAGCTGCAAAGTATCGAAACATGTTGTCGCCAAGTACAGAAAGTTCGGGCAATGGCTAACTGTTACTGTGGTTTCTCTCGCGTACAGAATTGGCTATAATGGTGCTTATATTTCTGGGTAAGGCATACATATATTCTGTGAAGAATACTGTGAAGTGAATATGAAGTGTAAATAAGGCTGCAATGAAGAAAAAGAAGTAAAATTGAGTCGCCGAAACGGTACAAATTCCGCGCTAGTGTTGGGAAAGTTTTCACCAACATGCACTGCAATTTTCTATAGTTAATTCCTAAATTAGTATGTATTATCTTTATTTATTTATACGGTAGAGATAAATTTCGCAATTTAAGATGATTTTTTTTCTGGTGAAATTAGGTAAAATACTCTTAGGCTGCTCAGCCATAAATTCATCGATGATGATGTCACTTTTTTGCGCTAATTTTTCGTGAGTCCTCCCATTACGTTCTTTGCTTCCTGGAGCCGCCGCTCGCGTCCTAATTTGTTGTTGTACCCATTTCGTGCAGTTGTAAATTCGATCTGTGTAGTTGTAAATCGAGTTTGGGTAATTCTAAATCTAAGACTTCTGTCGGTTTTACATCAAACTATATTTCGTTTAGTCCGAAGGGCGATGTTCCAACTTGACCCCCTCCTGTCTATATATAAGCTATGTTAATACAATTGTATTGCCAATTCTGAAAACATCACTTTAGCTCATACAAAGTTATTCAGCGCATGAGCTTCCTATACATCTTTTTGCAAAATTGCTTATCTCAGATGCTCACAATCATGGCTGAACTACGTTAACGTAGTTCATCCATGCTCACAATGCATCACAGGCCATCTCAAAATCCGTTGGCTTCAGAGGCGTTGCTTAAGAGCCAAGAGGTAATAGCCAACCCCGGGTGCAGCATCAAGGGGCACCAAACAGAGGCGGGCGCTCTATACCATTTTGAGTGGCAGATTTTCTGATAAGGTGCATCATTGTATTTTTTGTTTGCTATTTAATATTGCATATGGTACTAAACACATTTTCTCGCCCAGTTTATAAAGTGTTTTCAGTAGGCGCATTAATATTGACAGGGGCGCATTAAAATGAATAGAGAAACCATACAAAGTTTCGGCGCAGGCGCAGTAGCGCATGGGCGCAATGGGTTCGCAAAATATTACAGCACTTTCGCGGCTTGATTGCAACCGTGTGCGGCTATTCCAAAGAGCATCTGTCTGCTTCACGAACCGCACTAGGCGCGGGCTTCCCAGTTGGGGGTGCGGTCGAGCTGACTTGGCGTTTTAACAGGTTGGGTGCCTGCTTTGTACCAGGAATCTAGTTTTTTTATGATCGGGATTGTAGCATCATTGTCTCTGACGCTGTCCACTACGAGGGCAATGACCTCATGAAAAATTGAGATGGTGAAACTGCTCTGGGTAGAGCGAACATTTATTTGCAGCAGGAACCAGTGCAAGTGAGTTTCTTAGTTTAGTTTGGAAGAAAGTTGCAGCCAAGCTGACTCCAGCGTTACGTTTATAGGGCGTTAGGCAAATTTATGGGTGGCACCGAGACTATAATCTTAAAAACTAAAATGAGGTGAAGAGTCTTCAAAAGCTTTCATCTTATGAAGCTGCAGTATTTTTAAACTAAAACCACATTGTGCTTAGCGAACAGAACGACTTCGATAATATGAAAAAGTATTGAGGCAGAAGTGAAGAACAAGTAAATAAAAATGATTTGCTCCACGAGCCAAGGGCTGGTGAAATGGATCAGGTATCCTCTATGAAGTGTATGTTTGACAAAATTATGCTTATTTGAGTTATTTTACCTCTATGTTGCAGCTACAGGGTCCAATAGCTAATTCTTTTGTGGCAGTTTCTACCTGTGTTTATCGTCATGCACATGTTAATTGTTCGTCTCATACGGCCGCTTATGGGCTGCCCAATTATTAGCTCTAACGACGTCTTTGATGTCCATCAAAGCCAAGCCCACTTCACTTAACTAATCCGAAACTTCATATAGGTGCCCTGGCTTCATCCTGTTTCAGACGTTAACCCTTAATCGATTACCTGTGATACTTCCAATAACTTAAGTTTTCGCCTTGAAATGGAATTTTCAGTCGGCTCAGCATAATAGGGTTTCTAATAACGCCTACTCCACGATTTACAGAAATGAAATCAAAATTTCTATCTACAGTTCCAATAAAATTAAGTCAAGAGGGCTTGGCTTAGATCCACTTTGACGATCCAGTTGAAAGTACTCTTATTCTCTTTCTGAACAGACTATAACACACATATTATTAGTTTGTACCTGTACTATCCTCTAGCATTAGTGGTCTTCAATAGGGACTAACTTGATCTGCACGGAGCTCACTTTATGTGCAGTGTATGATGTGCTCAACAGAATACACCTTAAGTAAATAGCTAGCGATTAAAATTAAAACTACAACAATCTGAGTTCAGTCGTTGATACTTTAATTGTGGATTATAATTCAGCGAGACGAGTCAATAACACTCCTTCTCTATGTGTTCTCACAATTAAGAGGGGGGGGGGGTTGGGGCGCTCGAAATGGTTTTGTCTCCGGAAACGGCCCCCATGAAGATCCTCTGCCGCAGCGGCGTCAGCTCTTCGGACCACGCAACTTGTGCAGTTTTTAAATTTTCCTTAGAGCATACACTACAGCATAGTGATGTGACAGTTGCCCATTGGCTGAAATTGACGCCAGTCGATCGCGGCGGTCGTTGGTTGGCTGAAATGGTGTCACGGCGGTCGCTGATTGGCTAAGTCCCTTAGAGCTGACATAACTATCTGTAGTAAATGAACTGTGACGGCACTTGCGGAGTAAACTGAACTGACGGTAAACATTTTCACAACATTTCTTGGGAATCTCAAAGCTGTGTTTACCAGAATTCAACTTAACGTTCTTACGAAAAGATGACGATATTCGTTCTTTTGACTAGCGTGTGGCATTGGCATAAGGTTAATCATTTTATTTGGCTTTGCAGGCGGCACAGGGCGCGGAAGTTAGGCAGGCAAGAGCCCTGCCCCCTAGCAGTACCACCACCATGTCTCCGGTGAGTAAAAATACTTAGTCCTTGAGTAGAATGGGGACCTTCATAAGAATAAGTGTACGGATAAACTTGGTTAAGATAGGTTAGATTTGGTTAAATGAGGTTAGAATAGGTTAGTTAGAGCATGATTAGGTTTGATATGGTAGTCTGTTTCAGTTCTAAAACGTAGAAATTTGGACTTTTTGTAAGTCCAAAAATTCGGCAACTCATGTAGTTTTTTAGGTTCTTGGTTAGATATTGTTAGGTTAGGTTCGCACAGAATTTCGGTTCAGCTAGACTGACACGCGCTTAATCTACCTACGTAACTTCCACAGGTCCCATCTAGCTATCACCCTCGAACGAAGTGAGAGAGGTGATTATGTTTTCGTTGAAGATTCACGTATATTTATTTGTATATTTGTCTGTCCACCCCAAAACAGGTAGAAGGAGTTGAACAATCTTCATAATTTTTCTAGGTAGTTTGGTGGGTTAACCTAGATGTGGCCCATGCAAAAAAAACTAAGCCTAGCTGGCCATCGAAAATGCCGGCGTAAAATTTTCTCCACCACAGCAGATCGTCGAGGCGTATTATTTTTCCTATGTTATTATCATAGTGAATAGTTTAAGCGCCCACTTCCACAACAACGGCGATCTAACCGAGGGAGAAGCAAAGGACATAATTGTGACGATAGAAACGGGGAACTCAGGCACGAAGGTGTGTTACGGGGTATATATAGGGAATATAGGAGAGGTCATATATATTATTAATTAATATTGTTAATAATAAAAATAATAAAATAAGTGAAAGAAAGCATAAAAGCTCCTACTGTAAATGGATATTAAACACGAATAATCCAGTTGATCATTCTCGGAAAATAGCCGATGACAGAATTGTGACTATGAAAATAATATGGACAGTAAAAGCACATAACAAGTTAGCAATAGGTGTTTCTGTACTGGATGTGACCCATGCCAAAAAAAAAAAACTGGAATTAGCTGGTCATCAAAAATGACAGCGATGAAATTTTCTCTCTCTATGGATGATAGTCCTACGCCACGAGGCATTCTAGTTGTCATTGCTGTCGCATGACACACTAATTCCTTCCCTCATTACTGCAGGACACGCTACTCCGCCGCTTGTTGGACACTATTGCGAGACCAGCTACAGGAGGTGAGTGGGTTTGGATGTGCCAAGGTGTCTCTGTGCCAAGGGTGAGTGCATCGCTCCGTTGATGTATACACTCACTATTGTTACATAAACTTCATGTAACATTATAGGACAGCTCTGTGCTACTATAATAGCAGCGTAAAAGCCGCGTGGTTATTCTTTCAAAATATTTGCCCACTGAAACATGGCAACACATGTAAAATCTATATACAGCAGTGGATGGAAAAGCAACAGTAAATAGTGTTACACCATTTAAAATTTATGGAAGGTTATTACGAGTTGAAAATGTAATTTGACATGAAACAAAAACCGACATTGTAAACACGTCGGGACCTAGCAGCCCGTGACGGAGATGGACCAAAATTGGTATAAACACTTTGCAGGCAACGCATGAAAGTTGATTCTGAGTAGTTGACGTTTAAGCCCCACATTCGTTCGGTTGCCTCACGTGCATCGCAGAAAATTGGTTTTATGAGGCGTGCTTGGAGGGTGTTTGGCTCGGTAACATTGACACGTCGCTGGTTTGATTGCTTTGTCCTCCCTCTTCTGGAGTACTGCTCTGTAGTCTGGGGTTCTGCTGCCGATTGCCACTTGTGTTTGCTTGACACAGTTGTTCGTCGATGTGCGTTCATGCTGGGTGGTGTTGTGCCTTGTGACCTGGCGCATCGTCGCAGAATTGGTCGTGTCTGTTTTTTGTACAAAATCTATAATTGTCCCAGTCATCCACTGTCTGAGTTTCTTCCCGTTCCATTTGTTCGGATGAGGTATACTCGGCGTATTGGTTTTCTTCATGAGTTTGCCTTGGAACCGTTGCGATGCCGTACGGGCCAGTGTTCCCGTTCATTTTTCCCGTCGTGTGTGGATGTTTGGAATGGTCTCAATGGCTCTGTCTTTGCTGATGCGGGTATATGGCAGCTTTAAACGATCTGTACACAGAGCTATTCTGTGATCTTGGATCTTCTTTTTTTCATTCTTTTGTTTTCTTCACCAGCTGGGCTGGTTGCGTGGGGGTTTGTTAACCTCATGGAGTTTCTCCGTTCCCACGTCGCCAGTCTGGTGTGATTTAGTAATAATAATAGTAGAAATGACGGGAAGAGGAGCGTTTGCCCCGGACAGACACTTGCCTGAAAATGTGTCGAACGGACTCACAGACAGGGAAGAAACTATACATCCTCTAGGATACTCCAAGCGCTGTAACCAATATTATAAGAGATAAAGTCAACTTTGATTGTGCTCCATACTGGTACACACACAAGCCCTGGTTCGTGCTGGAGATGTATGCAAACTGGCCGCAGGAGAGTATACGGTTGCCGTCGACTACGAATCATCAAAAGCTGTGGTGCTCTCGACGAAAGACTCTTAGTAACGACCCATGCCCCCGACCCTCCCCGTATCCGAGAAAGGTCAGTAAGTACGTACATCAAACACCATAAGAGCTCGCTTGCCTGGCTTGGTATTCAACCCTGCAACGCTCAGGTCATCAGCTCAGCCGCTAGCCTGGCGCTTCCAAGGATAAAAAAAAAATAAATAAATAAACAGATAATTACGCATTGGTCTCTATTATATCCGCCATGGATGTTGTGTTTTAGTCAGATTTTGTCTGTTTGCTTGTTTATTTGTCTGTCACTAATTAAGATACGTCAAAAAGTCATTGATGGATCTTTAAGAAACTTGCAGGGATGGCTAGGTATAATAGGAAGAACAGATGATTACCTGTTTGTAAAAATCCGTGTAACCGTTTGCTTGTATATCTGCCTCTTTCATGTCTGCCTCTTTTTTCTTGGTAGCATAACTCAAAAAATTATGGACGTATCTCTATAAGATTCGCAGAAATCGTTGAGAATGTTACTACTGTATAAGCCACTGATTTAATTTATGTGATTTGCTTGTCCGTTTGTCTATTTGTCTCTATGTATGTTTTTAAGCTCGTCAGTAACATAACACAAAAACTTATGAACGGATATTGATGAAATTTGATGGAATTGTTAGAAATATCAACAGGCACAAATAACCAAATTTTTAATGAACGGATATTCAAGAAAGTTACAGGAGCTATTAGCAATGTTAGGAGGTACGAACGATTAACCTTTGGTGATGCTTATATAGATATCTTGGTTTCATGACTAATTTAATTTTCAAGTCAACATTGCAATACTTGGTGGCTGTGTTTCTATAGCACACCCTAGGAGGCCTGGGTTCGAGTCTCGGACGCAACGGATTTTACACTGCGAGTAGCACTCCGAGACCGAGAGGCGAGGGGAAGTACGGTGAGAGACTCTCAAATGGACTCTCACCATTGACTGCTCAACCTGTTCCTTACACAGCTACATCTTTACGTTACTAGAATTTGGGCTAAAAAACTTAGTTAGGTGTACCCACTGTATACAAGATAATAAATGAACATCATCTATCATTTATCTATCTTCTATAATATTAACAGCGTTGTTCCTACGTTGCTCCGTGTGTTACGCTCTACATCAGTAACAGATAGCAGAAAATTAGATATATAGTTCGGTTGTATTCATGATACGGAAGTCGAGCTCGGCTGCATGATGCCGGCAATATCATACTTGGGGCAATACAATTGGACAATACGTCATATAGATAATTATATATAGGAAAGCGGGGCAGTAGACGCGCGCTTATAAGCCTACCGGTCAGATGCCAACTAGTACTTATTCCATAATTTATTTACAAAGGATGATGCAATGCTTTAAAATCTTTCGTAAGCTTTTTCACAATTGTTTGCTGGAAGGGTACGAACAGTTGATTGCCAAAAGAATCATAGGGATGGACGATAATTTCTACTTAAATGTCAATGGGTTCAGAGGTCAATATAAATGGAAATAATTTGCTGTGGTCAGTGAGGTTTCAACGAGACTTGCCTGATAAATGAACTGCTGTCCACCTATACGAATATATATATGACGATTATAGAAGCAGTTGAAGAAATTTTGGTACCCACGACGCGCGTTTCGCTGTTCTCCAGCTCATCAGGTGGGAGGATCAAAGTTGGTAAATGTATAGTTATTAAAATCTTGCGAAATTTAGAGAGGTTATCCTAGGAAGGTGTAACTATGATATCGGCAGTTCCAGACATATAAATGAAGTTTCCAAACAAGCAAATGTTTCGTCAATTTTCAACTACAGCCCGCTGCGTTGACTCCAATTACTGCACGTTGCAGACACGCAGATGTACCGAGAGCGACAGTTCGCACCCTGTCGA
>LQNS02278070.1:2051740-2068369 GCA_001587735.2 Parhyale hawaiensis
ATCCTCCCACCTGATGAGCTGGAGAACAGCGAAACGCGCGTCGTGGGTACCAAAATTTCTTCAACTGCTTCTATAATCGTCATCTACATTTTGCCATCTCAAGAATATATATATATATATCCCTTTTGCAGAGGCATTGTTGAATATAGCTTTCAAAGCAAGGAGCTGGTGGTGGTGACCCACACGGCCAGGAGTGAACGGGGACAAATAGCGCGTTGTTTATGACCAGCTAAATAACACTTGACTTTTGTGAAGGGAAAAAAATGACGATAACGATCCAACGGGTCACAGGCAGTTTAGTATACTATAAAACTTGATAATATTTGTTCATTACTGTAGAATTTCCAGGGGTCCAACCTGAGAGGCCCCGCCAGACCGTGAAATTTTCACGTGTGCAGTTAGCTATTATAAATACCATTGGTACGCGTTCTCTGCGTTCTTCTCTAGTTATGCCCTTTAATCCACCTGATTGTTTGATCATTCCTTCAAAAAAGCAGCTAACAGCGAAAAAAATATCGTTTAAGTACTTACTGATTGGCATCGCTTAATGACAGCGTGACACATTAATATATTACACTTCTCGCAGTATCACACCTCGCTGTGGGACTGAGTTTAGCACCATCACCTCCCAGCTGCAACGGTGGCTCCCTGGACATGCCTTGTGAAGAAGACAGCACATACGACAGCGAAGTTAAGTGAGTACCGACTCCTGTTACTGAGTACCGATTCCTGTTAGTATTATAAGTAGCATTTTGTTATGATTAGAGTGCTTGGCTGTCAGAATTGACAGTAAAGAGTTTGTGAAGAATCATCTTTGGTGATGATATATATATTTTGGTTACTGATTTGCTTAAGAGGGATATGCCCTGCAACGGCCAATTTTTCAAATGATCATGAGTGCTTTCGGCTTCAGTTCTTCTGAGCTGCCTACCTCTTCTATTGCCCTAGATGAAGCATGGACTTAAGTGACATAAGAGATTTTTTTTTTTTTCAATTCATTTACCGACGTCTCGAGCAGACTTTGGTGAAGTTTGTGGTCAGGCTGTGTTGGGCATTTGTGTTTCTAGATTCTGGACGGGCTCAGCCCGTTGTACTTGTATTCCGGGGCATATCAAAGTAAAATTTTCTATCCAGCTTGAAAGGATAAAATTGTAACGAGTATCTTATTTTATTACTAGGGCACACACCTCTATCTCTAACTACGAATGATTATGATAAGGGCACACAACGAATCACCTACATATTTTTAGCTAATCTAAGCGTATGCTCGTTTGGGCGCCAAAATTAAGCCTTTGAGGCTTGACTTGTCAGAAACATCAGACAGAAGCGTTGGCTTTGTTACTTCGAATCATGTTGCATGTCTTAGCAGCAACGCGATTACGTTGAGCCGCCTAAAAACTCCATTATAAGGGACAATGCTGAGTTTCTGGAAGTCTCACTGGTAACTTATTGAGGGTCAATACCTGAAACTCAATTCAGCATGTCGAAGCCAGGGCATCTGCTTGAAGTTTCAAACAAGTCAAGCCTTGAAGGCTGAATTTTTGCTCCAAACGACCATGCTCAAAATTTTGCATAGGGCACGGATTGCGAAGCTCATCAGGGCCTCCAGCGACATCCTCCAGTCTGACATCGTCCAGCAGCTGCTCAATGAGGTGAGGTTGTGGAAGGAAGGGCTGATAGGGAGTAAGGTGGAAAGATTAATAATAGGAGGAAGGTGACATGGAATAAGAAGAAGAGTAGAAAGAGAACGATGAGGAAGAACTAGGATGAGTATTAGGAAGAGGGGGAGAGGAGTAACAATGAAGGTGAAGAGGAGTGGGATAATGTTGAAGAACCGTGAGGAGCATGAGAGAAATGAGAAGGATAAGAGGAGGGAGGGCGATGAAAAAGAACTAGGAAATGGTTGATAGGGAAGAGGAGGAAGAAAACAGAGGATGACGAAGAAGAACCGGGATGAGTATGAAAGGATTGAGACGAAGGGCTAGGGTTGGATGAAAAGTATAATGAGGATGACGATTATGAATAGGTGGACTCGGCAGTTTACTGATATGACTGATGGACAATTTCTTTGACTAATACTATGCGAGGTCAAACTGACGACCAGAAATTGGCCCCAGTCTCTGTGTATGCCTGTAAACCTAACTTTTTTCACTGAATAATGAATAAGACTTGTTTAGACAATGTGTTAAAACTATATAGGTAAGTGCAGTTCACTTTGTACCAGCAATACACTACCATCCTTCTCCTCGTGCTACCGAACATTGTCTTCAGCATGGAGCTCAAGCAGACGATTTCGCAAATGTTCTGCTTAGCCTGACGGATTTCTTGTTAAAATGACTTTACAGTTACTACAGGACACTCATTTAATTAACATATGCTTATGCCGATCACTAAACAATCGAAACTTGTAGGAATTTAACAGCTTTAGAAGAAGGGTACATATAAGCACTAAGGATATTGCTAATAAGCATTTATATCTAGATAGTTCCGCTAACGTAATCTCTTAATTACGCAGTGACGTTAACTAGTTAACAATGAACAGTTGCTGGAAATCAAGGAACAGATATATCTGTAAATTGTGCTAACTCATCGTTTATCGTAATTAGCTGCGTTAGAAAGTTTGTTCAGCCTGTAACGACAGCCGCAACCATTTGTCTAAGTTTCAAATTGTTCTATGCATATTGACATCGATGTGTATCTGAGACACTAATGAGATAGCATACTTTAGACACCCGAAACTTAGATTTCGGGTATTTTCTCGCCTCTCGCTCTGTCTGTTATTATTATTCCGTGCGGGCGCCATCAACATGTGCGGCGAAGTTGAACCCAGCAGATTAGACTTGTCCGGGACTTTGCACACGAACGTTGGTTTCAAGACTGTGGATAATTTTGCAGGTGTTGAAAGAAACCTAAATGCAATTGAGGTGGATAGAAACTGCCTATTATTGAGCAAGTCTAAGTTTTTAGTAGTTTCAGGAATATCCTATTAAGGGTTGATTCCTGAAATCCGACTCTACAGGGTGAAACCAGTGCACCTACCTTGTGGGTCTTCGGAAGAAGTCCAGGTGACGTTGTTCACGTCACCCCGCGTGTGGAGTCACGCTGCTGGGTGTCTTTTGCGTGACAGGTCTTTTCGCCGCTTGTTATTTCGCTGTTGGTCAATTCGCCGTCGGTCAATTCGCCATTGCTTATTTCACCGTTAGGGCATTTAGCCGTGATTACATTTCACCCTGATGGCATTTTGCGTTGAGGATATGTCGCCATAGTGGCATTTCGCCGCTAGGGCATTAAAGAAGTTGATTAGTGGTTGATCATCAAAATTTAAACTTTATTCAAACAAAACTGATCGTCTTTTGTCTTTTGATTCTGCATGATTTAAAGAATTTAATTTGTGGTTGATCATAAGGTTAAACTATATTAAATTAGGAAATAAATAGTTGCCATCCCGTAAGAAATAGTTGCCATCCAGTAAGAAATAGTTGCCATCCAGTAAGCATAACAAAAGGCGCAAGCGCACAACTGATATTCTTTTGTCTTTTGATTCTGTATGATTCTCTTGCTGCCACCATATCTTGTGTGTCGCAGATCATGTACACGTTGTTGACATTGCGTTTTAAGCAGTTGTTACGTATTAACTGGAAATTGATCGGTGCTTGCAATATAATAAAGTATTCAGTATAAAATACCATTTGCATTAGTGTGAAAATTGGCTATTGTCTAGACCTTTCGCCAGCTGGAGTCCAGCCAGCCATTGCTAATGCCTGTAAAAGTTTCCTCTCGCTGAGAGGCTAATTTTACCCTAAAATATTCATATTTTGATACAGGCTGTATTTAGCGTGCGTAGTAACTTACTTCCTGGCAAATTCATTCCTAGTAGACAGATCTTAAATATACCATCTTTTCTTTTAATTATCCTTTTTTCCTGGGAAGTTTTGCTGCTATCTGGATCAAAAGCTAAAGCAGAAATTTTTCCTAATAATAATATTAAAAAAAGTAATAATAAAAGCGTATTAGGCTAAGCGTGGGTCGGTGTAATTTATGTATAACCATGTCATTCATATTACATCAAGGCGAAATCCCCTCACGGCGAAATGACCTAACGGCGAGAAGACCAACGGCGAATTGACTGACGGCGAATTTACCCTCGGAGAAAAGCGAAAAGACTTAGAATCTGCCTTATGTGGTACCGTACCGCAGTTAGCAATCAAAGAGAGAGCCAACAGAGAATTGTCTCCACGTCTCAGAAGTTCCGGACAAGTCCAGTTATGTGGGCTTAAATTTCCTCGCCCAATCTATGTCAGCTTTTCCATTTTATCTCGTGGCTCAAACGTTGTTATACTGCACCTACCTATCCTATCTTTTTCAGACGCCCAAAAGGCCGGTAATAACTACCATGTCAGCGAAACCCGACGATGGTGAGTCTTTGGGAAAGCGGGGGGGGGGGGAGGAGGAGGAGGATGGGCAGGCGAGAAGGCTTCCATGAGGGACATTAAAAGACGGACAAGTAAAAGTCAGATGGTTTGGATTTTTAGTTACTTGTAAGGCCCCCGCTGCAGACGATAGTCTTTTGTCCTGTGCTTTCCCTTCACCGCGTTCGAACGCGTTGCTCTGTCGGTGTAAACAAGAAAAACAATACATACTGCTTTTAGTGACGACATTCGCTAAAATTTTGAGAAGATAAATAAATAAATCCCATTTATTTCTCATATGGATGCCATATCCAACAAGGTTAGGGCACAGCGCCCTGAACTTTTGTTTCTTAATGCTAACGTAAGAATAATACTAAACAATAACATAAGAGAGAATTAGCGTCTTGTTTGTTGAGAGTTCTTCGCACAATGCCTGCAAGTTAATAATATGATGACACTGACACTATTTTCTATTAAGAGAAACGTCGGTTGCTCAGAGTTAAGGCGTAAAATGTTTTTGAAAGTAAGAAATACAGTATGCAGTAAAAACTAGGCTAGGGTAAGATGTCGCGTAGTTGTAAACGGTACGTTTACAAGATTTTCAAAATAGGGAGGAAAGTGGAACGGGAAATTTAAAAGATATAGACCCGCCACTCACCCTGGAGGAGCGAGAGCGAAACGGATATGCATGACAAGAAAAGAAAAAAAAAATTAGAGTCCAAAGACACAGTACAGTCAGAACTGCAGTACGCATTAACGAACCATCAAGACAAAGATTATAATTAAGTATTTCTGATATGGATGCAGTGCTCGATTAATTAAGTGCGCAATACCCTGAGGTTCTCAAGCTTATATATAAGTAACATTCTTAAAGCTAACACATGGGGCAAGACTTGAAAAGGTTCGACGAATGGTGTAAAAAATATATATCCTATATATGGTAAATTGAGTTCACCGGTTCGAAAATAAAGTGACAAAATGGCCAAATTTTGGACAGATATTCTTATTTTATCCTATAGTGATAAGCAGGAAGAAGTTTTTTTTAACCTAAAAACGATATGTTACAGTTTGAATTACGGTGGGAACTACATGTGGTGTAAAAAATATATATATCCTCTATTTGTGATAGGAATAGAGAAATCTTGAAATAAAATAGAAAAGATAAATTACATTACAGTGAAAAATACTCTGCACGTTTCTAATTTAATTCATTATATAACTGTGATTTCCCAATTTGTCATAGACAAGAATTGATTGGTGGAAAACAGCCTGTGGGGTATTAGAAAAGAAAGGTAATCAGAGATCACGTTGGAAGATATGAATTAACTGAGATGTTTCATCATGTTTGCTATGCTTGAGAAAGTGTCTGTCACGTTTGCCTTAAGAATTTTAGCAACGAACTGAGCAAAAATAAATCATTTTCCGGCATGGATGCAGCACCCAACATAGAAGGAGAGCGCAGCACCATGCGTGGTTTATTCTTAATCTTAAAGCTAACATGCGCGTTTTTATCTTTATTCTTAAAGCTAACTCATGGGGCAGAATTTGCCAGACACAAATTTTGTTTACCGTTTTCATTTTATGATAAAAATAGGGAAAACGTAAAACTAGACCTACTAAGTAGTATAACTTGTAAGTGTAACTGTGACTGCACTAGTGACACGGGCTAAGCCAGAGAATACGACGGTAAACATTTTATCGAAACTTTTGATAGACTCACAGTCATGTTTGCAAGGACAGAAGGAAATTTTCGAACGCGATAAAGTAAAAACACAGGACCTAGGACTACTGCCGGCTTAGAGACCTCCTTTCACCTAGGGTGCTGCAAAATGTATGCCAATATTGGCATTAAAAGATTGGGTGGAGCAGTTCGTGGCTTCTGGTTATAAGGTATTACAGTTCCTAACAGTCAGAACTAGATCCAGCCTTTTTGCGGCCTTTTGATTAATGAGCGCAGAGTGTCCGCGAGGATGTACAATTTTCACTGAGTCTATGTTTGTGTATCCATTCGTCCAGACCTTTTTTAGGAAAGTGTCAATTCGGGGCATATACGGTCCCATTCCCGTCATTTTTTTTTTGCTCGCACCATTTTTTGTGCGCCATATATATAGCTTAGTGGGTGGGATTTGGGGCCGAACACGGGAGGGGAGCAGGGGCTGTTGGCTCGGTCTGTTTACAGAGTCAGCTTTAGTTTATTTGGATCTCGGCCTCGTGATAATTTTTTCCGAATACTGAAGGTCAGATTCCCGTCATGCGATGACCTAGTGAGCTGCGTCCCTTAGTTGAAAATGGCTTATTAGAACGTATAAGGATTAATATAACTGAAAGGTGAGATTTTTAGTCTGTTATCCGAGTTTACGGTACCATTCATTTCATTGTCATAATTTCCAAAATGGTCCCACGGTTACTGTCGAAAGCTTATAAAACTGATGACCTAGAACATCTGGACTTAACGCTCTACCCCTAAAGAATAATATTTTAAGGAAACCAAGAAATAACGTAAAGAGCCGATTCCAGCTGAAGTAATGGTATATCTGCTGTTACTGATGCTTTAGAACTAGCTAACCGAACAACAAAAATTATCTAACCTTCGCATAAACTTCAAAGCCTGGCTAAAGCATAAGTTACATAAGCCAACGTGTTCAAAACGTGTTTAAACGCATCAAGGGCATGTTCGAGTGGGTGCCAAAATTAAGCCTTGACTTGTTTGAAACTGTGCACAGATGCGCTGGCCACCACCCGCTGAAATAATTAAGTTTCAGGCGTTGACCCTCTATAAAACTCTTCTCTATTTAAAAAAGAGTGGGTTCATTAAGTGTAACATCCCATAACCTGTTTTGAACCTGCGGTTTTGTGTGCAATGGATGACATATATTTCGGTCGTTTCGCAATACGTGTTCAACGAGCTCTTATTCGTAGAACCTTATCGCGTTGCTTGGAGATAGTGCTGTGATATATGCTTTAGTGTACACCATTGAAGCGACTCGGTTTTTGTTATAAGTGTGACCGACGAATCGCATTGCCCCCTGTGGTAATAATATATATGAGAAAAATTTTTAAATCTCCACATTTTACCTTTATAGGATTTGTTGTCGTTGCTTTTTTGTTGCTGTTGTTGTGGGCCTCTGATTGGCTACCCAGGTTGCACATTTCTCAAGTTTTATTGTGCGAGGTAATTTGGGTATCGTGCAGTTGGAGATATTTTGTCAGCTCAGCCATGGGTCAGATTAACATTAGTTTCCAACTCTTTGTAAATTTCCATTGAAGTCAAAATGAATTTTCACCCACGGTAGCAGCACCAGAGCTCGCTGAACTGATGCACATGAGGCTGCGGGATCGAGATCCATGATAGGAAAGCTAGCTTTGTGGCCCTTTGTGCGCTGAGTCTGCAGTTGCTTGGTGCGCACAGCTGCCGTGGGGGCAGTTACCTTGCCTCGAAAAAGGGAGATTCAGGGAGGCCCGGGTCGTTGAACCTTTTGCCGATGGCCCAGTTCTTATAACGACCTGTGGTCGGCTGCATCTGTACTTATTCTTCTGGAGCCAGTTGGCCTATATCCCCAGCCCGAACCAGGGCTTCTGGGTTTCCTAGAGGAGGGTGCGGTCAAGCTAACTTTACCTTTATACCAGAGTCCTCTTGGTGACAACACCATTTTTGCAAAGCAATTACATGAATATCTAAACTCTCTAATACTGAGCAGGGGATCCCCCCTGCCCCGCGCGTGTGGTGTACCGCGAGCCCAAGTTCGGCAGGACGCGGAACGGCACGTGGCTGCGCATCGTGAACCAGGACGAGTTGCAGCAGGTCTTCAAGGTGGAAACGTGCATAAAGTGAGGCTTGAGTCGCATGTCCACTTAACCTTTTCTTTAGCAAAAGTGCTATTCCTACAAGAATGATAAATTAATTCATAATAAAAAAGATTTAATGGCTTTTATTGGCGTTACCGGCACTGAGTCAATCTACTTAGTCGCGGATCGGCTTCAGCTTGCGCAAAATCTTACTGCAATTTTTACACCATAGCAAGTGATTATGGTGAACATCTAACAATCGCTCCTCATTTTTAGCAGTTTAAATCGGCGAAGATTGATACATAGTTTAAAAACGAGAGCACGATGCACATCGACGTCACGCAGAAGCCATGGCACGACTGCACAATCGGAGTGTTGAGATTACTTTAGAAAGCCTTATTATTTTCTTATACTTCTGCATGGGAATCTTATACAAGTAGTCTAAAACTAAAAGGAGCAAAACATTGCATTACAAACTGAAGTTTCTAAACAGATACGCTGTAATGCCGATAAAACTAACTTTATTGTGGTTAATTTTTTTTATCACAATTTTTCAATAAGTACTTTATTATGACCTCATTAGCTCCACAACTATGCCTAAAATTACATAGTAACTTTGTTATTCACAGGCTAAGAAGTTCACAAATACGCCTAAAAGTAGAGTAAACAATATTATGTCTCAGGCTAAGGGTCTCGTCCCATAAAGAGGAGGCCATACACACTACTGTAGTCCAGTTGTGAAAAGCCGATTTTTAGGTGAACCTGGTTTTGGTGTCCATAGAAACTTTTTTTTGCGGATTTTATATCTGTGAGGGGTGCAGATTCGGAATCTGCTAGATGCCACCTTAGCACCCTTGGGCAAATTGCGTAATATGCTAGTTAAATCCGCCATTATAGAAATTTCTTTTCCAGGCTCTAGCTCGCTTATTTGGGGAGGTACAAGGGAAATATCAATGTCTACCCTCATGTTTAGAGGAACAAAGATTCTAATTTTACCATTCTATCATGACTTGCTTATTTGCATATCATAAATATGTAAATCTGGCGGCCATTGGCCAAATTTTGTAGTAAGACCATAAATTGCTTACTTGGCAAAATAACAGGGTAATTTTTGAATCCATCCCAATCCATCCTGGCAACAAGATCAAATTCTGACTGTAGAGGAGTGCCGTACACCAAAGTTTTCATGTGGCCCCAGAAAACGAAATCCAATGGATTGAGGTCGGGAGATCTAGCAGGCCATGTTACTGGACCATTTCGCCGGTCCGGTAAAGTAATTTGTAAACACAGTGTTGCCATAACGTAGGCAACTGCTGTATTGCTAGATTCAAAGGTATAACTAGAGCACTTTGAGAGCGCATACCTCCGCCGAGTGAGCCAACGGTAGCAAAAATTCAAATTGGCTCTGAAACAATAATTTTCTTTGCATAAACTCTAAAATCTAATCATTTGTGCCTTTTTATATTAATAACAGCTTGTTCAACTTTTTTGAAGATCCGTTCATAACTTTTTGAGTTATACTGTTAACAAATGTTATGACAAATATGAGTCAAACATACAAACGAACTAACCGATCTGCACCAAAATTTGTTCATTCATGTCTTTTACCATTACTAAGAACTCCTATAAATATTCATAAAGAGCCATTCATTATTTTTTTAGTTATTGTGCTAACAAGCATAAAATTAAAAACAGTGACAAACGAGCGAACGAACAAACGGACCATTACCAAAATTTGGTCATCTACTCTTTGTTATATATCTAACAACTCATGTTAATTTCATCAAAATCCATCTATAACTTTTTGAGTTATGGCATCGAGGAAAATGACGCAGACAAACAAACCAACGGATAGACATATCTTCACCAAAAGTTAATCATCTGTTTCTAACATACCTAACAATCCCTGCAAATTTCATCAAAATCGGTTCATAACTTTTTGAGTTATCTTGGTGACAGACAGATAGACAAACACGACGAAAACATAACCTCCTTGGCGGAGGTAACTAGGATTAACGTAAAGACTTATTTACTATTTACTACTTGTTTGTCTGTCACCAAGAGAACTCAAAAAGTTAAGAACCGATTTTGATGAAATTTACAGGGATTGTTAGGTATGTTAGGAGGAACAGATGATTAACTTTTGGTGAAGATATGTCCATCCGTTTGTTTGTTTGTTTGTTTGTCTGCGTCATTTTTCTCGATGCCATAACTTAAAAAGTTATGGATGGATTTTGATGAAATTAACATGAGTTGTTAAGTATATAACAAAGAGTAGATGACCAAATTTTGGTAATGGTCCGTTTGTTCGTTCGCTCGTTTGTCACTGTTTTTAATTTTATGCTTGTTAGCACAATAACTCAAAAAATAATGAATGGATCTTTATAAAATTTTTAATAATTGTTAGTAATGGTAAAAGACATAAATGATCAAATTTTGGTGCAGATCGGTTGGTTAGTTTGTATGTTTGACTCATATTTGTCATAACATTTGTTAACAGTATAACTCAAAAAATTATGAACGGATCTTCAAAAAAATTGAACAAGCTGTTATTAATATAAAAAGGCACAAATTATCTGATTTTGGAATTTATGCAAAGAAAATTATGGTTTCAGAGCCAATTTGAATTTTTGCTACCGTTGGCTCACTTGACGGAGGTATGCGCTCTCAGAGTGCTCTCGTTGATTTTTTATTCGCAAGCTGCAACAATGTCGTTTCCTAAGATCGGTTAGAACTATGGAATTTACTCAGCTATTTTTTCAGAGGTTATTCACGAAACATTGGACGGACAAGACAGTGAAAGCACAATGTAAATATATCACTAGCCAATATTGGTCCTTGCGATTGACCGATATATTTTTATCATTTTACCAATCCATAGTATGAACATAAATATGATGCCAGAGCAATACACTAAAGTTAACCTTAAAATAAGTTTTCCATTATTCTTTTATTACTTGCAAAGAAAACAAACTAATAATTAAAGAAATTTTTGGTCTAGTAGGTTAAAATTACAAAAATTCTTTCTTTTGTTTTGATATTACTTAACCGAAAGGAAAAAAAAGTTGGTTTCCATGCCACCATTGTTGTTTTCATCAGGGTAAAGTCAAGTGTATTAGCTCAAAAAAGTCAAACTACCTTCGGAGCAGGATTGAAACATTCAGTGGTCGGCCCAGGTAGGTTCCGCTTAGGGTCTTAAACTCAAGTCAAAGCGTGGGAAAAGAACGGTCTGAATTGACCTCCAGCTCGATTTAAGCTAAGCACATTGAGTTTATGTCGCAATCGAACACGTTTATATTCATTGTAATATGCCTAACAACTCATATATAGTTGTAATGCAAATTCCATAAAAATCCGTCCATTACTTTTTGAGTCATGGTGCTATAAAAGAATAAACAAATGGACAGACCTTCACCAAAGTTGATCATCTGTTCCTCCTAACGTTCCTGTCCGTCCATAACGTTTTAAGTTATCTTGCTGAAAGACAGACAGACAGATAACCAAAAGACAAAGAGACAGACAGACAGACAAAGAAGCAGACCAACAAACTCGACGAAAACATAATCTCCTTGGCGGAGGTAGATATAATCAGCCGACAACATTCGCTTTAATACAGCTCGCTCGTGTAAGCATTTGACAGCACAGTGGTAGAATTGTTGACTACAGGTTCCGCTATGACGAGGGTTCGGGTCCCGCACCAAGTATTCTTTTTTCCCTGCCTACTAGGCAAATAACGGAAAAATCTTACGGGAGTTTGTTGGCATTATTTCTGGAGCGATTCTCCCTTAAATTTACAAATTTTTTTACAGTGAAGTTCCTCAAAGCTGACAGCAACAATGTACTTTCGTTGAACATTTTGATCGTCTCATTAAATATGTTAGCAAACACTCTATGATAAAAATTAAATTAATTATTTAGGCAATACATGACAATTGAAATGGCGTATTTCTTTGAGGAAACTCACTTTTCTCATCGATCCCATGCGGTTCCCATCGAATCAAAATGAGAAGGCCATGCAGTAGCTCTAAAAAAGAGTTGACTGTTGATCATCTGGAATATAACTGACGAGAGGCTTACCGCAAATCCGTTCTCATCGTTTGCGACGGTCAGCTACACTAGTGATCACATTTAACATCGAAATATGGGAATTACCCAATTGCTGACATAACTCTACATATTTCCGAATAAACAGCTAATATTTGATAGGCTCTGGTAATAATGCCATCAAATAACAGCTCTTTGTTCGGAAATAGAGTTAGTTCGGCAATTGGGTAATTTCCCTACATGTTGTTTATTGCTGTGGTTTGTTATCAAATTGAGAAGATTGTACCCTGACCTTGTCTCCAGTCCCTCGTCTTCGTGCCGGCTGAATTTCCATCCACCACCTTTGTTTCGCACCAAGTGCATCCAGAAGTACATCTACAGGAGGATGCTGGTGGTGAACTCGTCTGGTAATTCCATAGTCGTTGAACACATCTACATGCCTTCCTGCTGCGTCTGCTACATCCGGTGAGACCCTTTAGCAGAGCAAAGTTCGGCCCTGTATTTAATAGGTAGTAATCCTAGTACTTCCTTCTTGCTAGTCTACCTCGTCCTACAGACTCATTGGGTGACTACATGGCAAATGGTCCTGACCCATGCATTTGTGGCGAGTCTTAGAGTCAATGCCCTCTAAGTAAGCAATGCAGTTAAATAACCCCATAAGAGGATGATTTTTCAATTAATTAAAGAAAATTCAGGAGTGAGTCTAGATGGGTGATAGACCTATCAAAATATTGGTTCGCTTCAGATACTATAATAGTATATCGGCTTCTAGGGCAGCCAAGAAATCTGGTACGTGCAGTTTTTAATACATGCAAGATATTGGTGCAGTGGTGCTCATATTACAGAGTGATACGACATAGCACTTTTCAAATTTTTACTATACATTACGGAAGACAAAATACCGGATTGCATCCATAAAATTACACGATTTAGTTTTGCACATTAGCCTTATCGATCAACTAATCAATGTAAAATTAAGATTCAAGTTATCGGAGAAATCATCTATCCGGAATTTGAGTCCCAATAATCACCCGTCCCAACTCTGGCCATCCGTGGTCTTAAAATAAAATTACCATCGTCCTTACAAGCCATCGTATCTAGGCTAGCCTAGTTCTGTCTAACCAGGGTTAATCCTGAAACTCGAACCAATGGGCCAAAGCCAGAGAACCTGTCTGAAGTTGCAGACACGTTGAGCCTCGAGGTCTTCATTTCCCTGCTCAATGAAATGCTCAATGGGGTCATCAACATCCAAGTAAGCCAAACCCACTTAACTTAACTAGTACGGAAATGCAGACGGGAACCTATTTTTCGTCACTTTCAATAGGTTGCAGGTGCTGTAGCGAAGCAGCCCGGTGTTGTTGAGCCATTTGAAATCTCAAATTTTTTGAATAAAACTTAGTAAATTTAAGTTTCAGAAGTTAGTGATTCAGAGTCAACTCCTGAAACATGAATCAACAAGTCGAAGCCTGGCACTTGTGTAAAGATTCGGACAAACCAAGCCCCAAATCTTAATTTGCTACTCAACCGAACGCGCCCATAGTGCATTTAGGGCGCAGCTAACGTCAAGTTCACACATTAGGCTTTTGATGTTGTTTCCAAAAAGTGTTTTGTTGACTTTGTGTGAACGACAAAAAGTGCAGCCCTTATAATTCTAATTCACTCCAATTGTAAAGCTATATACCATACATTACTCTACTTGTGGTACTTGCTAACAACCCATGGGCAAATGGTTAACTTTTTAGCAGGACTTTTGGTCGACAAACATCGAAGTAACAAAATGTTCGAGCTCTTTGCACTAAAGAAGGAGAACAAAAGATTTTAGTGCAAACCCGCCTTCTTCCGTATATTAAGTAGGCAGTTCGCCATGCGTTTCTGTAGTTCTCAGCTGCCTGCACCTGACTCGATTACTTGCCATAGTTCCAAGACCTCAGTCCAACTCAGCAATATGGAGTTTTCCCTTGGCTCAACATAATAGAGTAGCTTAATTCTGGCACCTGCAAGTGTAATATTCCTTTATTTCCCGCAAAAAGTTCAATATTCAAAGTGGCGAAGCCAAAATTCATGTCTGCATTTCCGAACAACTCAAGTCAAGTGGGTTTGGCTGAGAACGACTTTGACGGCCCATTTGATCGCGCCCTAAATTTGACTGCCCAGTCAAAGTCTTATCTAGGCCATACGGCTCATAGATGAAACTTCAAGGAACGTCAATCCATTACTATAGGAACATTCAACGAAACACAAACTATTTATGACACTGCAAGATAGAGATCAGTGATGGGTGAATGTCCCTGCACAAAACTGACATAAAAGAGATTTCAAATAATTTTGCACTGTGGCGTTGGCCAGCGCTCATTTAGGCGTGCCTCTTGGCAACAGTTGCCATATATTTGCGTGATAAACGCAGTTTTCATATGTGTGTGTATGTGTGAAGTTGCTAATTTTTGGAAAGAAGTTATCAAAGTTTATGAAGGAGACGTTAGGTCTTCATGGGAGGAAGGAGTCAGCAGCCCAACATACTGTACGTCACGTTTAATTGGGTGGTCTAACTAGAGCTAAGTCCACTTGACTTGTCCTGAAATGCAAACAGGAACATAAGCTTCGTCGCTTTGCATCGTGTTGCAGGTGCTAGAAGCGGCCCGATTATGTGGAGCTGACTGAAATCTCCACTTTACAAATAAGATTAACCTCTTGGAAGTCACACAGGCTACTGACTAAAGGTGAGAATCTGAAACTTTTTTGCTCGGGTCAAAGTCAGTACACCTCTTTGAAGTTTCGGACCAGTCAAGTCTCGAAAATTTAAGTTTTCTGCCCAATTGAACGTGTCCATGGTGTGGTCTGTGACTGAAAAAAGAGGAGAATGAACAATTGGATCTTGAGCTACTCGGTGCTAGAGGGGCACGTTCGGTTGGACAGCAAAAGTAAGCCTTTGAGACTTGCGTCTGGAACGTCAGAAAGGTGCGCTGGCTTTGACCCGCTGATTCGAGTTTCAGGCGTTGACTCCTAGTCGGTTTCCTGTGAGACTTCCAAGAACTTAATCTAACGTCGTCATATGGATATTGCAGTCGGCTCAAGTCGCTCAATGCAATCGTGTAGCTTCTAACATCCGCACTGCGGTTCAGAATGACGAAGCCAATGTTTCTCTTTACAACTGCGGACAAGTCAAGTCGAGTCGAGTAGGTGTAAGAGATTCTATTGTGCAAAAAAGTCTCTAATGGCTCTTGTGGGCCGTCTGGCTTACGTGAAGCGGTCTCATGTGACTGGCTGGGGATGTGCAATGCATCTGCGGAAAGATCCGGTATCGCTCGCGGGCCGTCCGGCTTGTGTTAGCGGATGGATCCCTCGTTACGCGCCAGACTATGGCGGCCGACCCTGGAAAGTCCGAGGGTGCTGCCAGCTTCACAGTGATTGCGTTAAGGCCTTAATGGAGAGATCCTGGGAAGAGCTGGAAATGCTGTCTCCTCCGTCAGTCCGTTAAGGCTAACCAGTATGTCTTCCTGGTTATGTACCAGACTGTAACAACGGTCTTCCTGACGATTTACCTACTAAGACGTAGCTCGCTTTTCATGATGTATATAGCTTTAAAGGATAGCAAAGCAAAGCTAGCTTCTCGAAAGATGTATTTTTCAAATCCCATGGCATATAGTCCGCCTTCGGGACACCACCACAAGTGAACAAGTATGAAATTTTATTTATTTATTCATAGTGAGGTTCCTGTCTATGAGCTTAATGACTTGATTGTGTCCATTTTGAAGAGGTTTGTCCCTAAGAGGACTATTCTTCTGAGGTCTTGGGATATGCCGTGGTTTGACGACCAGTGTCGGTTAGCTTTCGAAGCTAAACAAGCGGCTTATCGGGCATGGCGACATTCGCGTGACGGCACGTTGTGGTTGACCTATGTTGATCGTAAGGTCGAGGCTAAGCGTGTGTATGAGGAGGCTCAGCGTCGTCTGAGGCAGCGTTCCAGGGAGTCTCTACTGAGCATTGACCATCCATATCGTTGGTGGAGTGAGCTAAAGGGTTCAGCATTCGGTGCTGAACCTTCGTTGCTGCCTCTTGTTGGTCCAGGTGGGGGCATCATTACTGATCCCTTGGCAAGGGCGGAGCTTTTGTCAGCTCACTTCGACGGGAAGCAGAGCAGAGATGTTATCGCATTGCCTCATGGATGCCACCATGAACCTCGCTAGACCTCTTTGGCGTTCAGATCTGCTACAGTCAAGGTGCTGCTTGAGGGCTTAGATCCGTATGGAGGTGTGGATCCGGTGGGCATGTTTCCTTTTTTTTATAAGCACTTGGCTGATGTTTTTGCCCCCAAGCTTGCTGTGATCTTCCGGCGGTTAGGAAATTTTCCTCGTTGTTGGCGCACTGGGAATATAACTCCTATTCCCAAGGG
>LQNS02278070.1:2256409-2267115 GCA_001587735.2 Parhyale hawaiensis
AAAGTGGGCACGAAAGACAGCCGTCCCGAAGGCCTAGCTAATGGCTAAGGTAACCTACACAAACCCCCTGGGGGCGCTACTCCCCATAACATAGGATGGGTGAACCTAACTAACCTAACCCTATGGCCCATCCTATGCCCCCTGAGGGCTACACGGGGTGACACCAGGTAGCTAACACCGAGGGTAACACCAGCGCCTGATTGCAACACGCCCCAGGGGGGGGGGGTGTATTTTAGGATAAAAAATTGTAAAAATACGCAAAAGTGCTTCAAACGCAGGAACTCAAGCAACATATGGCAGTCATACATTTTTAATACCAATTGTTAAGTATCTAAGTCAATGTTCGTAAACAATGGCAGTGTTACCTAGCTCATAATCCTAGGTACAATTTTGGAGGGTTGTCATCGGTGTCACCCAAGCTATGTCGCACTGGAGGCCGGTGTAGCACAGGTGACACCGAAGGCCTGATTGCAACACGCCAAAGGTGTGGCTGCGTCGTCTGAATGTATTGACGGGACTTCCTGGCATCAGCTTAATATACACGTGTAAACTTCTTTGTAAACACATACAGCAATATGCCATGTTGGCCATAAATTAGGTAGGGGTGTAAAAGACTTTGTGTTAAAATACCATTTTGATCCAACAATTCGTTTAAGAATTATTAACGAAAACAGTGTAACACGGCTAGTGCAAAGTTTAGTAGTTTAAGTCTCCCTTAACTATCGCAAATTTGATTCTCTAATATAGAAAAAGGCGCAGACATATAGCATGACAAGCTAAAATGAGGAACCCACGCACGAGGGTGTTACCCACCACACAGAATAAACGCTTTTGGCAGACCGGAAAAGAAGCGAAGAAACTGGAAAGAAGCAAAGTGGGCGCGGAGGAAAAATGTCCTGAAGGCCCAGCTAATGGCTAAGGTAACCAACAGTTTCTCCCGGGGGGGTCTCTGCCCTCCACAACATAGAATGGACGAATTTAACTAACCTATGCCCATCATTTGCCTCCTGAGCTAAGAAATTTTCAAAGTTTTTTGGAGATTATAATTTTTTCAATGGAGTTACTCTACAACTAGTTTTACTTGCATACTTACTGCAGACTATGGAGTTTACTTGTAGTTCACTAGTTTATTTTTTGTTCCCTCTGTTTGAAATAGACGTTTCTGAACGGTGACCTGCGTCATCGTAGCCCGTGCCGCAATCGTCGTTGAGGTTGTGACTGCGACAGAATTTGTGACTGGCGAGGTAATCTGTGTAGCACTCGTAATCCCAGGGTTGTGATTACAACACGCCTCTGGCAATCCTGAGGTTGTAATTACAACACGCAACTGTACAAGACGACTTCACGGAACATACACATTGGCAGCGCTATAACTTATTCATATGGAAATAGATAAACAGACTAATAGTAGCATAAGATAATTTAAGGCTCCCTAAATAGCTAAAATGTGCTAAGCTTTTCTAAGAGAGGAAAAAGAAGGGACATATAATATGTCGATAGACAGGTGGAACCCAAGCACGAAAGTTTCACCACACAGGACACGGGATCAACGCGCATGGGAACAGCAAGTCGGGAAAGAACAGACGTAAGTAGTAATACCCGAGCATGAAATCGAAAGGAAGCAAAGTGGGCACGAAACACAGACGTCCCAAAGGCTAGCTAACGGCTAAGGTAACCTCCAGGGTCTCCCTGGGGGCGCTGATCCCACAACATAGGACGGGCGAACCTAAACTAACCTAACCCTATGGCCCATCCTATGTCGCCTGAGGGGGTAAACGGAGCTTAGTATAAGACTCCACAGCCGCAATTTTCATCAATATCAGATCAGAGGAAAAAGACAAAAAGCGCCATCGATTGGCACGGTAAAACTGAGGTAAGTCAAGCACACGCCACTTAATTAGTCCGGAACGATAGACAGGAGCGCCGGCTTCGACACCTGGAATCGAATTTTAGGTATAAACCCGATAGTTTATTCTGAAGACAGCTGAATACATATTCACAAAACGGAGTTTTCTGCACTCTTGAGGGTAATCGGGTTGTGGCTAATCTTTGCACCACGATCAATGGAAGCAAAACTAACACTCCCGTCTAAAGTACCGGACAAGTCCATCGAGCTCAGCTTAACTAAATTTCTCCAGGCCAATCGGTGAGCCTTTATTACGTCTGGCAAAATGCATAAGCTACGTAAGGGTTGCTGAGACAAAATAATAGGAAAAAGTCACCAATGACAGCAAGAACGAAAGCAGCAGGATGGGTGGGGAATGAACCCGCTCAGTTTGTACAACCCAACTCGGGGTTCGATACTCCCTTCGGGCTACAAAAACACAGCAACTATGACTAGCACGTTGAACTATGCACTAAAATTATCCAAGGTATTTATCTTAGCTGAATTAGGGGCATCAGTGCTGCAATTAAGATCTGAAGCAGGAGCTGCCCTATCCAGTCGCGAAATACCAGTACTAGTAGTAGGCGGAGAGCTCGATGGCCCGCAGCTCTCACCTGCAGTCTCTGTAGTGTCTACGTCACAAGACTTTCCTATATCTGATAACGTACTAAGAGGCGATTTAGTTACATTAGATGCAGTACTGTTGCTAGCTGCGTCAGATATAGTGCCACTGGCAGTTACGTCAGGTGCACTGCCAGTGTCAGCTGCATCAGATGCAGCGTCACTACCGCCTGAGTCAGATGCAGTACCACTGTCAGCTGCGTCGGGTGTAGTGCCACTGCCTGCTGCAACGCCACTACCGGCGAAGTCAGACACAGTGTCACTGCCAGCTGCATCTGATACAGCACCACTACTGGCTACGCCAGATGTAGTGTTGCCGCCAGCTGCTGCACCATTACCAACTGCGCCCCCAATGGGAACGGTCCAAGGATCACTGAGGCCAGGAGCTGCTGCTGCTGCTGCAGCCCCGCCAGCAGATGTCCCCTGGGTCTGGCGCTGCCACTGTGGTATGAGGGACATGGGCGGCGGCGGGGCGGTAAAGTTTCGCTTGTTCAGCAACAGCGACTTCAGCGAGCTGATATTCCTGTTCAGTTCCTCTATGCTCTGGTTGATGGTGTCCACATAAGGCGGGGTGTGCGATGACTGTAAGAGAAAGGGACAGCAACTAGGTACAGACATCTGTGGCGTGTTGCAACCACAACCAGGGTTGCTTACATAGTAGCAGACTAGCAGTTGGGCATTTTTGGAAGCCAAAGAGTCGGAGTTTGACATTTTTAGGAGCCAAAGAATAGGAGTTGGATATTTTTAAGAGCCAAATGGTAGGAGTCGGACATTTTCCATTATTGGGAGTCAAAGTATACACACACACAGGAGTCGAGTTTGGGAATATGAGCTTTTAGTAAAATAGCCTAAAGTGCTCAACACTAGACAAAGTTACGTACCTCAATAAACCTCTTATAGGAGTTTATAGTTTCTGTCATGTTCTCCATAGACCTTTGCAGCTGCCGCAAACTGTCGGTGGGCATGAGCACGACCTTCTTGTCCTCAGGCTCTACCACAGGGTGGCCCGTCAGCCATGGCTCTATGTAATACTGGTAAGAAAAGGATTACAAAATATCAGATACATTGTACCTAGTCTAGATATCGAACAGCAAGCGGAAAAAGAAGAATATTACATGGTGTTTAAAGGGAGGAAAAGGAAGGAACCTACTGTACAGCAGCTATAGGGTAACATGTCTAGCACCTGTCCACCGTGCTAGTAACCGTCCACTTGGCACAAAAACTTCCTGTGTGAAAACTAGCGGTGCTAGAAAGCCGTACATAGGCTCAAACTGTAGGCTACAACTTAGCTCACAGTTTAAGCCTATCTACGACTTTCTAGCACTGCTAGTTTTTACACAGGAAGTTTTAGTGCCAAGTGGACAGCTACTAGCACGGTGGACAGGTGCTGGACATGTTACATTATTGAAGTGAACATAGAAGGCGCAGATGCATAGAAACAGTAAGTATGTAGGTACCTACCAGCTATGTTACTTTGTAGATAGCATTATTAGACTAAATTATTGTGTGAGATTGAACCTTGCTAGCCACACTACAGATATTTAAAGAGGAGAACAAGAAAGGTTATTTACCGGTAAGGTACGCACCATGTCGAGTGATTATCATTATTATTACATAGGTTATTTTAAGCTTCCCTAATCCATCATAAGTTTGATGTGCTAAGACAGGACAACCAAGAGACATACCTAGGTCTAGCTATAATATGACAAAATACAATGAGGAACCCATACACATGGGTGTTCCGACGTTGGATCGAAGCGCAAAAACCCAGAAAGTCGCGGGAAAGTAAAAGAGCAGAAAAACTATCGTTGGTGAGAATATGGAAACTGAAGGATAGGAAAGCTGGAGAGCACGAAAAAAAGATTTCCCGAAGGTCATCATAAGACTAAAGCAACATATGGGTTACTTTGAGACCATAATAACTCTCCACAATATAGTACCTATTATAGGATCTAACCCTACAGCCTTTGGCCCATCCTATGCTCCTTGACAAGTTTTATAAGGACAGTTAGCTACAAGAAAGTAAGTTTAGTAGTCTCGAGTCCTTTCATTAATGCATAAAAGCAGGCCTGAAAAGTTACCCTACCTTATAAAGATGACGAAGACCAAAGACGGCACCCATTGCAAAGAATACAAAGTTGAAGAAGTCCCTTAGTCTTGCCAGGAAACCAACAAATCCTCCTGTGTAAGGCACCACTGCCCCAGCATGGTACGGCACAGTGGCTCCGTAGTGATTTGTTCCCATAGCAGCCTGAAAATATCAAAGATGAATGCCGACATAGGCGAGTTACAATTATTTTTACGGCACTTATTAGAGGTAGGTATTCCGCTTTAAGTAGGTACCTACCTGCTGGTAAAAGTTTACCATGAAAAAATGTAAGCTCTAATGATTGAAGAAATCGATGAGGAGCAGATGAAATTTTGTTACCCACGACGCGTTTCGCTGTAGCCTCAGCTCATCAGGTGGGAGGCTTAAATTGACTGAATTGAATTCAGTCAACTTCAAACCTCCCACCTGATGAGCTGAGGCTACAGCAAAACGCGTCGTGGGTAACAAAATTTCATCTGCTCTAGTGATTGTATAGAATACGTGATTCTTTTATAATACCCACCCGCTATATGGTTTATGTCATAATATATGCACGGTACATTACCTAGGCGAGAGTAGAACAAGTTTAGAGGGTTAGTTCCGCTAGAACAGGCGGCTGATCTATCGTGCAGTCACACATATTATATCTGAATCTCGGGTAAGCCACGGACTATACAGGCACCTGCTAATTGTGTGTCTACGTATATATATATATAGACTAGCTATGTACTGTACCTATATATTTCTGACTACCAAATGAACATTAGCAGCAAGTAGACAAAGTCAGTATGGGCATACCTACCGTAAGGCGACACTTTAAGGGCCTACCTACTTGTACGAGAAATAAGGACCTACAAATACAAAATATAGGCAAGTACAGCAACACTCCACGAACACAGACTCCCGCCTAGTAACGCAACTCAAGGTGCTGATCCAAACATTCACCTGGTTGGCTGCTTCTACTTCTCTAAAAGCAGTTTGTATCTCTTCTTCCGACAATCCTTTCCTGGCCAGGAAATGCCACATCGTTTCAGAATTCTGATTCTTCACATGATGCGATGTTAGAAACTTCTTAGCTATGTCCACCTGGAAAATTAATGTTGGTTAGCAAAGCAATAACAGGTACTTTAAAAGCAGCAAGATTACTAAATTATAACTCCTGTAGAAAACAAAAGGGCTGTAAAGTCAGAGTCAGACAGCTGACATAGCCTAACTCCAAAAATTGGAGTTGGCATTTGGAGCCATTTTCTAACTCTAGAAAACCTCCATACAAAATATCACAAAATTTTAAAATCTATGCATAATATTATTTGTCTAATCTAATCTAAAAAAAAAACTTGATACTTTCAGTCCCACATGGTGCAAATAAGAAAGAATTCCATTGCAAATGCCGACACAATAACTAGGTATTTCCAGGAACTTAAGCTGTAGTATACCTATGTATATTACAGGCATTAAGTACGTAGCCTGGATAAACAGCTTTTCTAGATGGTAGCTACCTACCATACCTAGGTACTTATTAATGAATTACACATAGCTATATTTTAATGACTTCAATGGTATTAATGATGCTAAATATCATTGCAAATGATGCAGTTGGACAAGGACAAAATTAATGGTCACAATATAGAGGTGCCTATATTTCTGCACCAAGGAGCTGGGAGTTTGAGTCAGGAAAACTTGAGGACTATGAGTCAGAAAAATTAGAGTCAGCATTGGACTTGAAACATCCAACTCTGCAACCTTGGCTGAAACAAAGCCCATTAATGGAGAAGATGGTGAACCATAAGCATCATGCAACAGCACTGGCAAAAGTTTGAGATTAACAAGATGAGAAACAAAAAAACCAGCCTCAATGAAAAAAATTGAAAATAATTGTATCGGAATTAGCTACTCACTCACACGTAGGGTAATTTTAAACTTGCACATTCTGCACCGCTAAATTGCAGAGCTTGCTAAATAGATTTTATTTAGCTAGCCTACTGCAAATTTTTCATAGTTAGCTATGGTATATCAATTTCTCTTGAACCTGTGCAGAATATGAATAACTTAGGTACGGTACCAGTATCTACACCTATATAGCCTACAGTATCTATGTGCATTGGATGCCTACGTCACAAAAAGTTTAAAAGAGTTAGGCCAATTAGTCACTAATAAGTGGTATATTTTTCACTAAGGTATGCTTTGAAACATTAAATAAACAATGTAAGCAAATACCATTCTGTAGCTAGTTATATATATATATCAGGGTAGGTAAAAACCTTTTTTTTATTAAACCAAAAGCCATGATTTTTTTGGCTAAAAAATAAAAAAATCTAAGGCATAGCTATATATATTTTTTCTAGTTCTAGGAATTCTATCCAACATTTAAAGGGTGTTCTGCTTTGCTAACATGTAGTTAGCTAATCAACAATCTTAGTTGCTTCATTTAACTTCCTATTGTAGAAAAATGAGGTAAAGAAAAGGGTTTAAGAAAAGGCAGTTAGCAGAGTAGCTACCAGTATTTGCTATGGCTACATTTAATATCCAAACTGCAGAGAAGCTATGATTTATATTATTTGCAATGTAAAATCCTTTGAAAAACTTGGCAATACTTCAAATTACAAATACAACCTGACAGAAATAGCTAGCTACTAGTTAATTGAAAACAGAGTAGGTAGGTATTAGCTAGCTACTAGCCAATTGAAAACAGAGTAGGTAGGTATTAGCTAGCTACTAGCCAATTGAAAACAGAGTAGGTATTAGCTAGCTACTAGCCAATTGAAAACAGAGTAGGTAGGGTAACATGTCTAGTACCTGTACAACATGCTAGTAGCCATCCACTTGGCACTAAAAAAGTTCCTGTGTGAAAACTAGAAGTGCTAGAAAGCCATAAATAGGCTGAAACTGTAGGCTAAGTAGAGTACCGTAGTGCCACACCATTCTTGAAAATGACCCGCAAAAAGAGTAAAACAAAACAAAAAAACGGTAGTTTTCATATTAATGGCTGTATGCCTACATCCTTCTCATGAGCTCACTAGCTATCTAATAGCAACTTTAACTACTAGCTACTTCTAATTTTCAGTAGGGTGAAGACGTCAGTCTCCAATCACTTTTTGCAAAAAAAAAAAAGAAAATCAGAGCATTTTAGTTCCCATAAAATGATGATAACTCAGCATTCTTAAATATCAAAAGAAAGAGCATGAATTGAACTTCCTTTTGAGAATAAGTACATTATTCTATGAATAATAGTTTTTTTTTGTTATAATGGATAAGTGGGCTAATCGGACATTTTGGGCGAGCCAGTAACTCCGATCAATTTTTACCGCTAAAGATCGGTAGGAAGGAAAAATAGAAAACATTGAGATTATTAAACAAAGCAATAGGCACTGCTTGATAAACTTGTTTTCTAGCATCTGACTGATTTTCATATGGATTTGACTCCAATAAATGGAGTTATGGGCTTATGGCTTGTCCCATAACACAAACACAAGATCCCCAAAAACAGTGCAAAAGTCAACTTTCAAAAAGCATATTTCTGGTTAGTGAAATGAACTTCTGTGTACTGCACCTTCCTTGGACAATAAAAGATACTAAAAATAACTACAAATCAGGTTCAATGAGGCCAGACTGCAGAGTGTTGCAGAAAATTAAAATAACTATTGCAACATTTTTGTCCTGTTTTTGTAACCTCCTAAAGATCATGGTGACGGATTTTCATTTTCTCTCACTGTATTCAACATTCCTGGTGATACCTTGATCAAAATTAAGCTATTTATGGCACTAAATGGAACGATGCATTAGTGGAAACGTCACGATCTTGGTGCACACTCTGTAGTCTTGCAATAAGGTAGGTACTAACCATATCCTGTCGCACAATATTCTGGCTGAGTTGCTCCAGCTGACCAGGGTCAGGCGTCATCATTTGAGCATCCTGATGCTGCACTTGTTCTTCAGAGGCACCTTCCAATAATTCATTGTTTGATGCCTCCATTTTTACTTAAACTTGTTTTAAACATCTATAGCTAATTGAAACTAAAATATTCAAAAGAAAACAAAAATAGGTATTAATTTTGAGAGCAAGAACAAGATATGCTACAAAGTTGAGGATCCAGATATCATGTAGACAGTATAGTCCTGAGTAGTTTAGACTATAGCTCAAACAACAAAGTAAATACTTTTTTGGCTCTTGAAGTATGGTAATTTGCTAACAAATTTTTAACAAAGTAAATTCAGTCATTGGGTGAATGAGACTGTAGTCCCAAAGAATGTGAATTGTCCTGTCATTCAATATCTTGAACAGCAGGCCTAAACTGTTTCAGTTGATTTTTTCAGTAGGAATAAATCAAGTTTTGTAGCAGTTTTGGGTGCCCAAGAATGACATTACTACATGAAAGGCTGTCTTAGCTGTTTTTTTAATCTTAGTATAACCACAATTACTCGAATCAATACAAACAAAACTTTAGAACAGTTTAGTGGTAATGATGAACAACAAGTCAAGTATTCCTTCCAAATTCTGTGCTTGATTCATTGGGCTTGGAAGTGGTGAAAGTGTCAACCATAATACCATGTAGAGAGAGTTACACAACAGAGGTAGCAGTAATTTTAACTGTAGAGTGATCAAGAATGCTTTGTGGAAAGGAACCTCACCCACAATAGAAGGGAGGTTGAAAGTTTTGAGTTAGCACATTTGGAATTTTTCACATCTAGATCAACTCACCTGACTACCTAGAGGAGATTGTTGTGATTGTTCTTTTCTTCCTGCATTTTTTGGGTTGAAAGATATTGTACATACCAATGCACACAAGCAAAGAAATATAGACACTCATGACAATAACATTATCACTTCTCTCCATTCACTGATAACAGTCACCTCTCTCATTTGTCTGGGTGATAAATAGTCAAGACATCCTACACAGCTAAGAACTCCTCCTCCAGGAGTCACAAATTCTTTACAGCAAAGCCTCCTAGGCCACCTTAATCAGTCTTCTTCTCTTTTCCACTCCAACTGCACAGCTTGACAACTCTTAGCTCCGCATATCAGCGGCTCCTGCTCCTGATCGTGTTTGCGTGCATTCATAATTGTTCTTTAGCTGGGTTTCTTCCCATTTTTTCTTTTCTCCAGTCCTGTACATCTTACTAACATAATGGCAATAGCTCATTGAAAACTGGGCCATAAGTTCTGGTGTCTCTTTGGGAATGGGCCTATTGGTTCATCTACTGCCACCTAAGTAATCTAAATTCAATTCCTTCACAAGTAGAATATGTACGTACAGCTTTTTCATTTGTCAAAATACAGTATTTAGATTCTTAAGACTAGAGTAGTAGGCCTACCAAGCAGGCTAGCTACTAATTACAATGTAACATGAATGTAGNCACCAAAGTAATCTAAATTCAATTCCTTCACAAGTAGAATATGTACGTACAGCTTTTTCATTTGTCAAAATACAGTATTTAGATTCTTAAGACTAGAGTAGTAGGCCTACCAAGCAGGCTAGCTACTAATTAAAATGTAACATGAATGTAGTTTGTCACTAAAACCAGACTTGCTGTGACGTCACAATAAAAAAGCAAGGGGCTCTTTGAAAGAGACCTCAATGATCGCTTGCGAAACAACGGCCAAAAACTCAAGCATAAAGCTCGAAGAACGACCTTAAGTCAGCAGTTCTTTCCGTATTTCATAGTCAGCATTTGGAATAGACTCCCCTCCGATGTTGTTAGTGCGGAGTCAGTCAACGCGCTCAAAAATCGTCTTGACCTGCACTGGAAGAGACATCCCACACAGCTAAGAATTCCTCCTCCAAGAGTCGCACACTCTAAACGGCCAAAGCTTCCGAGGCTACCTTATTCCGTCTTCTTCTCTTCCGCTCCAAATTCACAGTTTGATGTGTCTAAGCTCAGAAATTTTTCCTGTTATGAGGAGAAATTCTGTTTTAAAAAGAGATTCCTATATAAGGAAACAGTATTTATCTAGCAAAGTGGCATAAAAAAATCAACCTCTTTTTGTTTTATTCTATGTTTTTTTGGGGTGTAGATTAAGAATCTGAAGTCTGTTTGTGGCAGTCAGACATAGTTTTTGAGATATTTGTCTTTGAAGCAGGGTTGCAGAGTTGGAGTTGGAGGATTTGAGGG
>LQNS02278070.1:2313977-2330656 GCA_001587735.2 Parhyale hawaiensis
CGTATAAATTTCAGAAGAAAATACTCATAAACATCCTTAAACATTAATAAACCTAGTTTTAAAAACATAGAGTTAACGGATAAAACAGGTACATTGTTTGCATTGCGTTTCACATTCAAACGGTATGCGGGTGCACCACCCCAAATTATGATGTTTTGAATGAAATGGGAGTAAACAAGAGCATAGTATAATAAAATGAGTGATTTTTGGGATAAGAAACCCCTGATAGCATAAATTGCCCCTCTGGCTTTCGAAAGCTGATTCACTATTACTTGAATATGAGTTGAATAATTCAATTTATCATCAATTGTCAGGCCAAGATACTTGAAAGCAGACACCCACTCCAAAGCACTACCATCTAATAGAATGTCAGGAAGGACAGGGGACGTCCGGGATATAAAAAGCATTAACTTACTTTTGTTTGTATTAGGTGTAAGACGGTAAACTTTCTCACTATAACTAACTGGAAAGAATTAGCTGCTGGCACCAGGGTTGTGATTTTAGATAGACCAAGTCCAATTCATACATCTGGGTCCAGCCAGTATTCAACTTCTGGGCTCAGCCCAGAAGTTTACATCTGATCCTGCAGCCCTGGTTGAGAGCTTCTTCTTCAGGTGCATCCAGTCTGACTTGGCTGCCTGCTGGCTTTATGACTACTTTTCATTCTATTGTATTCATAGTTTTTACCATTTTGATTTCAATCTTGTAGGTACTTATGGACAGCATGGATTTTCACAGTTCACCCATAGCTTAGCTCGTGTGATTAGCAGCTATTCCTGCTATACTGGGCTCAAGGTCTGGTTGTCCATCCTGTGGTATAGGCAGTGGCGCCCTTAGGGTGACCCTATTTCTTCACTTGAGCCTTAGCTAGGCTTCTTACTTGATATAATGCTACCTCACTAATGTCAATCTAATGAGTGTCAAACTGAACCTTTATGCTCTCCACAAACACCGTTATATTTACTAGGTATTTATTAATGATGTTTCAGAGTGAAGGCTCTACATTGATGTGTTAAGATCAGTTGACTTGTGGATAGTCAGAAATTTCAGCTAATATGGACGACCATAGCTATGGGCTATAGTCGGACCAGAATGAAATGACCGTTTGGGGGCGTGGCATGGAACATCATCCCAAGTCCACGTTTGGACTTGGGCAACAATTGCATTTGTTGAAGCTTTAGATGGCAAACTGGTAATATAACATGATAATTATCTAGGTTACTCATGATTAAGTCAGGTAGTTCACGAATAGTATGCTTTGACAGCTATGGTTGTAACTAATAAATACACTTCTTGGATGAGTTTGAACTTTCAAGTATCAGTTTTTTGTTTGGAATTTTTTAGTTAATTTGGCCCACCAGTACAATTTGCAGAGGACATCTGAACATACCGGTATTTTTGAAGTGTACAAGCAGTTATAATACCACATATGACCAAGTAGTGTACTGTTGAGTATATTTATACTGTTATTCATTGCTACCCAGCTTTTATTTGCTCAAAAGGGTTTTGCAAATATCATTAAAGGCCAACTATTATTTTTTTTAGCAGAAAAAAAAATTACTAAGAATAATAATTTGCTAATGAATAATTATTGTTGGGCTTTTGTTTCACATCACCTAGCTATGAGGTCAAAACCTAAATGCGTTTTTTTTATAGAGTTGTTTCCTGTAGGCCTAGGCCTATCCCTCTTGTCTGTATATGGCAGACAGGCTAGCAAACTTTAACATTTATTCTTCATCTGAGGTATCCTCTAAATGTATATACCGGTATAATAAAGGACTCCACAAAGTTTTCTTTGGCTAGCTATGCCAGACTTTGAATCATTATCTTGTATTTCTTCCACATGAAGAACTACAGTTTCTTCTATTTCCCTTTTCTTGTAAAAAAAAATACTGATGCATGTTACAAACAATTTCCTTGGCTTGGCTATGTAAGTGACGGGATCCTGACTTCATTGCTTCTTTGCCTGTCCTTCTAACAAGGTGGGGTAATCACTGTGGCATGTTGCACTCAGACATTGGTGTTGCCCTCACAGCTTTACCTGGTGTCACGCCGTCTAGTGGTGAATGCTACGTGAGATCTCAGCACCCCCAAGAAATATTGTGGTATTTGCAGAAAACTTGTACCTAAACATTTCTGGCGTAGCCTTATTATGGCTGTTTTTTTATAAAAAGTTTGAAAAAATACGCAAAAGTGCTTCAAATGCAGGATTTCAAGTACCTAATATATGGCAGTCATGCTTATTTTAATATCAATTATCAAAGTCAATGTTTGTGTGTTACCCAACTCATAACCCTACAATTTTTGAGTGTTGTTGTCGGTGTCACCCTCTGTTACTCAACCTGTGTCGCATTAGAGGCCAGTGTAGCACAGGAGTCACCGAAGGCCTGATTGCAACATGCCTCAGGCCTACGGTATAGCGTGCCATGGCTGGAAGGTGGCTGGGCAGACCACCTGAAATTAATAAGATGTGGCAACCATGTATGAATTTCTAGAAAAGCTGCACCAAACGTACCAAGATTGCAAAAGTTATAAATGAAATGAAAATATATATACAGCTTATTACATGTCTGACTATCTTAATAAAAAATAGGTAGCTACTTTAATAATATAACTAAGTTACCTATTTTTGCTTCAATTAAAATGGTTTTCTAATATATTCAATGATTAAATATTACTGATTGGCAACTGTGCATTTCTTGAAACCACCCCTAAACTGTCATTTCATTCTGGTCCGACTATAAAGCACCTGCCTCAGGCTCGCCTCAATTTTATTAAATTGAGCTAAAATAGAGGTCAGGTTTATTATTCGTGTCTTGCAGGTCTGAGCTGGGCAGATATGGAGTCCAAGAGCATGCGTGAGAAGCGCGAGCTATCCAAATTGCCTCAACCAGAGCAGATCCCCAACTGTCGTGTGTACCTGAAGAAGTGCCCAGGCTCTGGAAAAGTGCTCACCGTCTATGATTATTCACAAAAGAGAACTGGCATCAGTGGTGCAGTCAGTAATCCTCCCGCCACTTCCACTGCCAAACCAAAGAAAACTGCTGCAGATGAGGATGACAAGACAGTGTTGACACCAGAAGAAGAAGCAAGAATTAAGAAAAGACGTGAATTGAAGGTACAGTTTGCATAACAAATCTTCCTGGTGCTGTGGCGGGGGTTTTCCCTTCCACAATATGTTTGGGCATCACGCACCCAAAGGTCCCGAGTGCCTTCTCCGCAGGGGATGTAGCATCTGGCCGCAGTTCCTGCTGAGAAGGTTAGTTTTGTAGAGTTAGGTAGGTTCTCTATATTTCCCCTTCTGTTCCGCGAGGTGGGNGTCCCGAGTGCCTTCTCCGCAGGGGATGTAGCATCTGGCCGCAGTTCCTGCTGAGAAGGTTAGTTTTGTAGAGTTAGGTAGGTTCTCTATATTTCCCCTTCTGTTCCGCGAGGTGGGTGCTGCATCCATCACTCACGTTTAATTTTTATTGCTTTCTTTATACAGTAATATCATTATGGAAGCACGGATGTGTCTTGGTCGGATACTTGGACCTGCCCTAAGCTTTGGTGTACTTTGGCTGAATTTCACAATTTATTTTTTTTTTAGCTGTAAGTCGTACGTATCTACACTTCAACAATGTGCTCACCGAATAGTTAGCCATCAAATCCATTTTACAGGCTGTAGCTACCTAACTCGAAGCACATAAGATAGTGCGCTTCACTTGCCCTGCTTAAATATCGGGTCATAGATACTATGGTGTAACTTCTTGCCATGCTTTGCTCTCAGCTAATATCATATCTCCTGGTGCAATGTAGTTAAGTTTGTTGTTCTCTCGAGCAAGAGAGGGCAGTCTAGAGGCTCGAGAATGCAGCATCAGCACTTCTGTCATTCATAGCCGCGGGGGAGGAGGAGGGGGGCTTTGGCTATAGGTTAAGGAGGAGGGGGACTGGATGCACTTACCAATAAGCCTTCTGACTACCGTCAATGAAGCCATAGCTCTGGCCGTCTCTGTCACCCACGAGCGAAGCAAAGAGTGGGGATACTGTTTTCATTCACAGTTTGGTTGTGTGTGTCTTTGTCTGTCCGGCCATGAAAAGGCAGGAGTTGAGCCATCATCACCTCTTTTCCAGGCAGTCTTGTGGGTTGACTGAGATGTGAAAAATGCAAAAAATCTAGAGTTAGCTAGCCATCAAATATGACGGCGTTGATTATGTAACTTCCCCTCCCTCTTACCGCGGACAATGGCCTTACGCCACGAGATGTTGTGTTTTTAACTGCCGCCATGCATTGTTCTGGGTCCTAGAGGTATAGGGCACTTATATGCAGCCTGAATCAGTGCATGTGGTTTGCCTATTGGGGTATGCAGTCAAGATTATGTTAGCTACCTTTTACAAAGCATCCCATGGGATTGGCTGGAGGGTTAGGTTAGTCAGTTCACCCATTCAGTGGTTTGAGGAGCAACGCTCTCCAGGCAATCCTTAGTTAAGCCTTTGGGTCATCTTCGTTTTGCTCCCGCTTCGTTTCCTCCCGTTTTCATATTCGTGCTGGTGGTATCTACTTTTTTTTTTCTTTCCGGCTTGCTGTTTCCATTCCCCAGTAGCTATTCTATGTGGGTTCCATGTCTCTATTACCATTCTACATGTCTCATCCCTTCCTCTCTTGAAACACCTATATTGTCAACTGAGTGGCTTGCAGAGCTTTCACTCACTCTTATTAAAATAAGATAGCCGATAGGTTAGATCAGTTTATGTTATTCATTTTATGCTACAAGCAGTCGTGCATCCCACAACCTCATCTGGCTCATGTTACTTTATTGACTACGGTATCTACTCACCTACCTAGCTATCCTTATTGTGTCAGTTCTTCTTTGCTGTTTGAACCTATTGCGTGTGTGTGCAGCTTTTTGCCCCCTAACTTACTCTCTTCTGCTTCAACTCCATGTATTGCATGCACAGATTTATTGATGTAGGTATCGCTATATTGTGCTGGTTGACATTGCCAGTGAAAATGGTGCTGAAGACCCGTCGGGGGGAATATTCTGGCCGTCCCTAGTTCTGTTGGGATATCTTGGGGGCCTTAAGCTTCCCAAAAAATCCTCAATCCTCAGTTGCTGCAGATGAGGTTAGTTTGCTGAGTTATTGGAGACCTTCCTTACTGTCCCTGCTGCTCCTTGAACTGGCCGCCGATCGTGATGGCCGACTTATGTATTTCCCAAAGCTCGTACGTACTCCCGTGTGGAGGCCATGGACAGGGCCCTCAGCATGAGTGTTTCTTTCTTCTGTTTTTTTTATCCTTCTTTCGACTATGAGATGTTTTGCGCTTATATTTCCTTCCAATAGATTAGATAGGCAGCAGTAGACGAACCAACAGGCTCATTCCTAAAGAGACACAGGAACTTACACCCCGGTCCTCTATGAGCTATTGCCATTATGTCAGTAGGATATAGATGACTGAGGAAACGAGAAGAGAAAAGAGGGAAGAATCTCAGCCAAAGAGACGATCATTGGAATGTCTATTAGTTGCCCCCTGAGTCGTCGTTGCTCGAGAGAGATCAGGCCTAGTTCTTTTAGGCGATAGTAGCTTATGTGGACGAGTTGAGATAAATTATGCGGTATTGAATACCACTCAGTCCGGGGTGTTTGCACCGGTGCCCCCACTAGACCTCACTGCTTGTGTCACGTGTCATTATGGGGACGGTGGTAGACCTGACCTAGAAGAATGATAATGATGGTGCTAAAGGTAAATGGACTGCACCAAATGTATCCCCTTTCGGTTTAATTTCTCCTATTGCGTCTCACCATTTCTGTTGCATCTTTGATTACTTGTATTTATTTGATTTTCGTTTTGTATTCTATGTTCATTTCAATTTTTATGGCTTGTTCTTTTGCGCCATTAGCTAATTTATGAATCTTATGTTATGCTTCTTTTTCATTTTACTCTTTGGTTCTGCTTGCAATTATTATTTACTGTGAGCATTTGAGGAAGTAATGGTGATGATGGTGATTTATATTTTCATTCTCTTTCTTCAATTTCCTTTAGAGCATGTCAAACATTGTTCTTTCCTTCCATGCCCAACTTTGCAACTCATCTCAACGTTCATCAAGTTTCTTATGCACATATCAAATCACTATTTGTCCTGTCTCTACATAATTATATTTTAGTAAATTCATATGCTTTTTGTCTTCTTGTCCTGTCCCGTATTGCTAGACAGGGCTACGGAGCACGGCGGACATTGGGGCAGGTCTTTGTAGCACATTAAACCAAGAATGACCCGTTTCTCCATACCCTCTTGCCATCTTCTGTATCGTACTTCTGGTTTTCTTTACTGTGTTATTAGGTGTTATGTTGCTGTTCCCTTGCATATCATTCTTTATTATAGTACCTTTCATATTTCTAAACGTCCCATTTCCTCGTGAACCAGAAGTAGTGTCTAGAAAGACTTGAATTAGCAAAAGTCCTACGTTTTCTCAGGAGATGCACCTGGAGGAGCTACGCAGCATCAAGCGACGTATCAACTCTGAAGTTGTCGCCAAGACCAAGGATCCAAAGGCACGACACGCTGAGCTGCTTGCCAAGGTGGAGAAGCTTGGTGGCCCCAAAGTCAAGACCCCGGTGAGTTGCTGGTTACGGTGCTTTGTAGTTCTCCAACAGACAGGCGCCCTGAGAAGATGTTCATTTCAGGATTATGCAGTGGCAGTCGGTAAATTTATTAAATTTTAGGGTTCAAGAGTCGGAGTCAGCTACTGGCTAGCCCCTAGAGTTAGAGTCAGTGAATATTGGCGTGTTTCTGTCAGAAATAGAAATTTGAGGCGGCCAATTTTTGGTTCTAGTGATTCGGAGTTGGAAGTTGAAAAAAAAAAGACTTCGTCCATTCAGCTCCGCAGCCAGAGCTGGGCAGTAGCTATCTAGATATTTTGTATCCACACTAGTACTGTATCTAGAAACTTTTTAGTATCTAAATGCAGTATCTAGATACATTTTACCTGTATCTAGATGCAAGTATCTAGATACTTTTAAATAGGTAATAGCTATGTTCGATCAAAATTGGAAAGTTGTCAGCTCGGCGCTTTTGGTTTATTTTATTTCTTATCCCAACAGATAGTAAAACAAATAGAATTGTAGAAAAAATGCACTGAATTAGAATATATATTAATTATTAATGCAAACTCAAAGTGCTACAAACACAGTCGATTAATAATTGCTTTGAGTTATATACTGGTTAACCCTTAATTCGTCCAGTTGTCTGAAGCCCGGACATGAGACATGTCAATAGCTGTCTGACAGAGTGCAGTGTCATCTCTTGACAAACTAATTAATTTCAGAGTCATCTCCTGTCGAGTGACTAACGAAAGCCAAAAAATAAACTCCTAATCAAAAGTTAAGGACCGCTTAAAAATGTAAAAAACAACGTTTTTGTGATAAGTAAAACAACTCCTTCGACTACGGGTCAGTAATTTAAAAAGGTAAAAGGTGAGAAAGTTGAGCAATTTATTATTTATTTTGCTAAATAATGAGTTTTTCTGTTAATAAAATTATGAGACCACCAACAGAAATCGTAGGTAACCTTTCAGCAAGGAAGTTGAAGTGCGCAATGTTTGACCTTAGTAATGAGTACGGCTATTGTTCTTCTTGATAACCTTGGAAAAATTTTTGTGGCGTACTAGAAATGAGGGTTTCCATGAGGATTGGAAGAATGTTGTCCAAGCTCCTAAAGATGGCATAATGAAGTTCATTTTCTGTCACAGATTGTTTACTTTTCCATAAACATCTCTCGCCATCCATCCCCAAAGATTTTCTATTGGGTTAAAGTCTAGCGAACGTGCCTGATGACGTAAAACAGGGATTTCATTTTCTTGAAAGCTTGTAGTCTGGCAGGTAGCATAGACTGCTGGATAAACCATTCATTACCTACCGCGCACACAAGGGCCCTTCGTCGACAAAGATGATATTTGTAACATACCGACATAACTAGCTGCTGTTTGACAACCCTCAGGGTGCCTAGCAGTCTGGAAAACAGGGAAAACTCAGGCAAAATATTACTCAGGGATCTCCGGGAAAAGGGACCGGGAGTCAAAAAGCGCGGGGACTTTCTGCAGGACGGTGGATGGTGCTCCATGTGGGGTTATCTTTATGAATAGGGTCTTGCCCCAGAGTCCGAGCTATCTGAGGATTATTTGAGGACCCTAGAACAATAAGGGCGTAAGCGACACTTTTTAATGCTGTATCTACAGGAGGGCGTCTACAGGAGTAGACGTAGTAATGCTTTATGCCAACTTGCTGTCTTCTTTTAACGAAAGGTTTTCGTTTAGGGCGCGAAAACTTCGTTCTGTTGAAATTACATCAACATGTATTCTGGATACTTGGCGGAAGCTAAATTCAGTGATGTTTTGGTGCTTTCTGATGTAGTTAATTTTTTCACATGTCATCTGAGGAAAGGAAAGAGTGTGCTGAAGACGATTTGATGTTTACTGCTCAGTAAACAGCACGCGTCTCGTACGACAATTTCAGTTGGCCGTCTTAGCGTTTTCCTCTATATGGAATTTTAAAACTAATGACTGTGGTTGTAAATAGAAAAGTATGTAGTATTGTAATCAATGTATCGGTATCTAGATACATTTTCGTGTACGGTATCTATGCCCAGCTCTGTGCGCAGCTCCAATTGGTTGGCATTGCAAAGCATAGGTCCGATTCGGTATGGGAAAACTAAAGTAGTGAAGGACTTCACAGCGCTATCGCTATACTAACCATCGTGATTACGTTTGAATTGATTCATATTTTGCTAAAAAATAATGACTAGTACATCTCATTCAGGATAGGTGGGTCCTGTCCCTGTCACCCCTACATGACACGTGCCCAAAGCTCATCATCCTTGGCGCGTGTCTGCTCATTAATCAAAACAACCCTTTACGGTTACACAGCCTCTATTTAAAGTTTGTCAGCCAGCTTCCAGGACCGTGGGGGGGGGGAGAGGAGGAGGTGGGAGTTCACATGAATCGTATCGTTTTCATGTGCGCTGTTCAGCGTTCAGATGTCTTGTCGTGCCTTTGTAAACATAAATTCTTGTGTACCAATAGATTAACTTGGATGTTAGGTAGCTATCAAGCGAGCCGAATTAGAATTTTGTTACTGTCTTGAGGTTCTTCGGACGAGGTACAGGTGACGTGCTGCACATCACCTCAGACTAGCAACTTTTTGGATATCGCCCCAAAATTGGAATGAGTTAGATTATTATATTGAATAGTTTCGGACTCCGTTTCCACAGGGTGAATTAGAACTGAGAAGGTCATGCACTTTTTTACTGACACGCCTTGAGCGTTTCAATACCAGTACAAGTTTTTCATTTATGCATGACTAATTTGATAGTCATGCAATAGAGGCGTTGTTATGCCTATCTTTGCTACGCCTCAACGGGCATATAGCTAATGAGCAGTAGCGTTAGGTTACTTAGGATCGCCCATCCCATGTTATGGGGAGCAGTGCCCCAGGGTGCTCTATGGATTAGTTTCGAGTTAGACTGGGTCCTTCGGGACGTCTTTCCTTCGTGCCGACGTCGCTTCCTCTCTCTTTTGTACTCGTACTAACGATGCTTTATACTCTTCTTCCTCTGCATTCCAGACTTGCTATTGCTCTGCGTATTGATCCTACGTAGGAAAGCTCTCGTCCATAGGTTCCCTGTCTTTAGACATACTGCATGTCTCTTATTTCTTTGCTGTTAGATTGCCTTTGCAGTGTAGATGGAGGCTAAAACTATTCAATGTGGTGGTTTGACCAACTGTACATGGTGCTGTTCTACTATAACCTGGTGACAAACGAAAGCTGTAGGTTATGGATTTTGAAAAAAATCCTCATTACATCGAGATTCAAACAGTGCCATGTGTTCGATCGCTAATAAACGCTTATCCATCTATTACTAATAGCTACCACTCGTGTGTGCTGAGGTGAAGTTTTTTATTGTGGGTGTAATTTTTGTGGCTCTCCTGTGGGTCAAGTGCCATTATCATTTGCTGTGTAACTTTTGTCGGTCCCCATGCACTTGATCCTCCGTGAAATCGGTTCCTATTTAACTTCGGCGTCCCCAGGGGGTTGTATAGGTTACATTAGCCATTAGCTATACCTGCGGTACGTCTGTCTTTCGTGCCCACTTTGCTTCCTTCCGATTTCATACTCTTACTGATATTACTTTCTTCTGTTCTTCCTCTTTTTTTCGACTTGATGTTCCCACGTACGTTGATCTTGTGTGGGAACACCTTCGTGCATGGGTTCCCGTTTCCATCGTCATTCTCTATGTCCCTTATTTCTTCCTCTGTGAGATCACCTTATTGTTGTGGAGACGGAGGCTTAAGCTAAGCTAATCAATAATCTAATCTTCACTTTGGCGTACCAAATATTCCTCTATTTCCCTCCCTCGGAGCAGCGTGCTGTGTCAAAGAAATACTTGCAACTATCATAGCATCTGACCTTGATCATAATTGATTTCGTTTCCCCTTTTGCAGTTCGTGAACTACAAAGTGTACATGGCCCAGAAGAAGCAACAGAAGCACGAAGAGGCGGAGAAGAAGCAGCAGCTCCTGGACACTGGCCTGAGAGACGTGAGTTCTGTAGCCAGTCGTGAGGGACACAACCCTATATTTGGGCGTCTGTTTCATTAATGTTAGGTGTTACATTGCAATTTGAGGCCCTGGGAAAATGCGCAAATGTGTTGAGCGGTAAGAAGTAAACCACAAATTAGCCGAGGTCTAGTTTATATTTAAGGTTGCTTCGATAGTTCTCAGCAATTCTCATACATCTATGATCATGGAGGATTCATAAATATTGCTTCTTGGACCTTCTGAATTCTTTCTGCAGCAGTTCGCCCTACCTTTTCTCAACGCATCGTATATACAAGGCTCAGACGTCTTCCTTTCTTTGTGTTAGCCCTTTTCTTGCAACACTGCCCACCTGAAGTTCCATCTGCTTTGAGGACTACCACCTGTGAGTCACCTCACGTTTGGTAGAAACTTTGCGGTAGACGCCTACTCTCACTTTCGGCGTTATTAGGAAATATGTTGAAGCGCCTCGTGGCAAGGCATGGTGAAGTCATCATGTACAGGGTATCACGCATCGTCGGCTCATGTTCACTTTACTGTGCAGCTTGTGAAGAAGAAGCGACGACAGCGCAAGCGGAGGGACCCCAATGACGTGGCTGGTTGGGGCTCCCAGGGCGGTCGGTTCGACAGAGATGGCGTGCGGGTGGTCAGCAAGAGGGAGATCGCTGCTGTCAGAAGGCAGAAGTAATGGATCCAGTGGAACATGTTACACATGGTAAGTCTGTCTTTATTGAGGTGACTAAGGCACCTTGCATTTCAACGCCCCGTGCCCTTAGGGCAGATGTTCTCAACTAGAGGTAACTTTACTCGTAGGAGTAAATCACTGATTTAGTTCGGGTTAAGTGAAGTACCTAAAGCAGGACAACAAAAAGGTTCTTTCTATGTTTTTTACAGCTTTATGATGGGTTATGTATATTTGTATGGGAGTAATAGGAGTAGGGGGTAACTGGTTGAGAATGGCCGCCTTAGGGATATACGTATTCTGATCATCTCAGTGCCTTTGCCTGTAATGTATATATGGGCATCACTCGCCCGGAAGTCCCCAGTGCCTTTTCTGAAGGGGGATGTTGTAATGCGCCGTAATTCATGCTGATGAGAGTTTGCAGAGTTAGGTAGGTTCTATATACACACTTCTGTTGTGCAAGGTGGGATTGCTGTTGTATATTCTTTGTATCTGATACGGCGGGGAAACACTCACCATTATATTTATAATAATAAATTTCAACTCCCCGTTTTTGGTTTGTTGAATATTAGAGTGCTGAGCTCACATGCACTGGTACTGGAGATTGCCTCTCCGACAGAGATGTGATTTCTTGCCGTGTTGACTTACTGAATCAGCATTTTTAGCATTCATAAGCTATTGCGGGGATACGGACTCTTTACGAAAAGTAGGGACGGTCTGGGAGGTCGCAGGTGCCATACGAGCCTCTGTCTCTGACGCTATAGCTCTAATATTCTGTGGTGGACTGCAGTCGTGCCTTGCTCCGGAGCCAGCGAGCACATATGTGCAGCATGAATCAGTGCATGTAAATTTCTCGGTCGGAGAGAGCATTCAAGTTGACCTTATCTATTACTTGTAGGTCCCGTCTTTACGTATGCACACCCTGAAATAATCTGTGCACTGTTCGCTTTATCCCATTGAGGCAGTAGGGTGATGATATGTACGTGACCCAACGGGGATTCAGGTATACTATACAGTATAAATGTTATCTTTAATTATGCAGATACAATTTTTTTTAGGGCCTACTTATTTTTCAAGATAAATGTCAAGCATTTAAAATGTCAATAGTCTAGTAAGTTTGTGCACAGGTGTGTGGTAACTATAAAAACAATTAGGGAAAAATAAAACTGAACCATATCCCACATTTTGGCAACATTTGCTTATCGCACGGGGTTCTGCTGTTACGCCAGATCATGCAACATCACTCTAGTCAACATGGGCAAGAAAAGCGGGCTAACCAGTAAAGAAAAGATCACAGTGACCTCGTTATTGGCTTCTGGTAAGACAACACTCGAAGTTTACAAGGAATTACAGCGTGATCACCGAACAATTAAGGCTTATTCAACTGTAGGTAAGATCAACTGGGAAAACTCCGGATAGAGCCTCGACGAAGAAATTGACTGCTCGGGAAATGCGACTTTTGAAGGTTTCTATGTCTAGAAAACAACTTTCTACAAGTAAGGCGATATTTGAAGACGCTGGAGCCCCAATACTAAGCAGAAAGAAAAGATGTGAGGTTCTGCAAAAGCTAGGGAAAGTGAAAATGGCAATTAAACGACCACTTTTAACAAGAACTTATAAAGAAAATAGGGTCAAATGGGCTGAAGAGAACATGGAAATTGATTTCTCCAGTGTCATATTTACTGACGAATGCAGAGCCACTCTTGATGGTCCAGAGGGATGGGCGTCTGGATGTATCCTCCATGACCGGCCTCAACTGACGCGGCTTAAGCGTGAACATGGTAGTGGAGGTGTAATGTATTGGGCCGGGATAGAATACGACACCCTTATTGGTACATTTGAAGTGGCAGAAGGAGTTAAACTGAATGCAGAAAGGTACTGCCAGTTTCTTGAAGCAAACTTGATTCCATGGCTTGTTGAGCAGGCTATCGCACGCAAATCCAAATTGGTATTTCAGCACGATAATTCTCCCTTTCGGCGCGAGGTGGGCGTGATGCCTGCGGCGCCAGTAACCCAACCCACTATAATAATAATAATCTCTCTTACACCGAGCACGGTGCACTGCTGACTGGCTTGCGGATGGAGGATTTAAATCAAAAAGGATTATGATCTGGCCCGCGAATAGCCCGATTTAAATCCCATGGAGAACCCCTAGGCAATGATCAAAAGGAAAGTGTATGAAGGTGGTCGGCAGTTTTTGAGTAAAGTAAGCCTGTGGAATGCAGTAAAAACAGCTGCAGATTCTATTCCACCATCTGAAATATCAAACCTGACAGTCTGTTGATAATCACCTTATAAAAATCATAAAAAATGGAGGTTGTCATGTTCAAAATTAACTTATGTTTACCACTACTGAACACTTCTTTCAATGTTTAATGAATTGTTTTGGTTATAATTTCTTGGTTTTGGACGTTTAATACAAATATTCCTGCTCACTTGTATTTATTTCCTCTTTATGACATTCTTATTAACTTGTTGATAATCTAAGGTAACAGAAAACAACTCTTAAATAAGCAAATTGTATGATAAACTTAGCAAATGGCTAAATATTTATTTTACAAGTGCTGTTTATATTTTCAGCATAGCCATACATGTAGTTAACATTGATATTTCGACGTTAGACACTTATCTTGAAAAATAACGTAAAAAATTGTATTTGCATCATCAAAGGGAACATACTGTATGTGCCAATAAGTTAGTTTATGCTCCTATTTTAGCTGAACCGAACCTATTATTATGAACATTATTATTTACCACATTGATATTTTTCCGCAATTTCCGTTACAATGACGATAATAGATGAAAATCGCGGCAAAAGCCAGTCACACAAGTTAGATATTTTTATCAAACCTTACGCGTGCTCTTACGCAGGACACTTGGTACCTAATGGTAGTAGCAGTGTAGACTCTTCACGACAAGGTCTTATTGGCAATTACGATACTGTCAATGTGTTGAGGTGATCGCATTTGAGGCGTATTGCGACTCATTTGTGTGATTTGAGCCTCTCAACCCATTCTGACGCAGGGGTTCGCTGTGTCTAAAACGTCTCTCCTGGGAGCGATCTTATTGATGTTAGCGCATTGTTCGTTGTGAAGTGGTTAATCGTGGCTCGTGCCTTTCGTAACTATTGGCATGAAAGTTTAGTACGTAAACGAACACATGCAGTAGGTACGTTATTCTAGTTCACAATTTTGTCTGATGTGTCCCAATTAGGCTACGCCGTACCTCATTTGTTATATAGCATCTGTGACCCAGTGGCTCAATACGTGGTCAGCATTTCTGCCATTCATAGTCTAGTAAGGGGGACGCAATTGTCAAATGATCCTTTCGCCATCGGCGCCATGGCTCCGGCAGTTGACTGCAGTTGTGCAATTCTTTTGGCTGGCCCTGGAGGTGATTATCTGCTGCATGTGCCAGGGCTTGTGGGTTTCCTAGGTGAGGCGTTCTCTCGTGGCAACTCAAACTCTTCCTTAAAAAACGCGTGGGTTGCAATCTGTCCTCTCCTTATGAAGTGGCAAGTGCAAAAGAATAAGAAAATGGTTGGTGCCAGTAAATGTAGGGAGTAGCAAACAACGAAGTATGAATAAGTGTATTTTAAAAGCACTATAGAAATAACGGTCTACCGAGACTGCAAGTAAACACGGTGTTACGCTTACAAAACTAGGAACTAAGATTAACCGAAGTAACTAAAGAACGGCTGCTGAGATGAGTTTCGATACATGCTTACCGATATATCAAACTGTATTATACCTGCCGCTGTATATCTGTCCATTTTCTATAAGCTCGAAGCATTGAATAAACCGTACATTTAACCAATCCATCGGTATCTTGGACGTGGCTGAGGCATGGGTGAATGCCCTCCAATTCGCCAGGTAGAATTAATTTTCACCGTAATTTTTGGTAAGAGAACAATGATGCCTCGCCGGAGTGGTATTTTGCTACACTCGTCTCACACTCTATTTGCATTAGTTAGAACATTAATCAGGCAGATGTAAAGTGACGTAGCTAACTGAAGAGTCTCAACTACCAAAGTGAAATAGCGTCAACGCAAATTCTGCGTTATCATTTTTGACGGCCGGGTAGGATAGACGCTGAAGACTACCAGGCAGCTACCAAAGTTTAAAACCATGGCTCTTTTCGTTTCAGGTGCCAGTCAACCCATGCCGCCACCTGGCACTTCTGCTGAGCCAGTTTTGTGCAACGTTCTCCTTCAGCCCGCGAAGAAGGTCCAGGGAAGGCAGTGCATTTTATTACACGTTGCCTTAACAGTTGATTATTTTAGCCCTCTGTAGAACTCTCATTCACACTCGTTTTGCTACAATGAATCTTGCTCCTGGTTATAGTCCTGTAGGAGAGAGCTCTTCTTGCTAAGCAGCGCAGACCGAGTAAGTTTCGGTTATTTCTCAACCATTTCCAGCTACCAGAGTGCGTAGTATTTCCTTTCAGTAACTCAAGGGAAATGTGTGGCAGTGTGTCGAGAGAATTGCCACAGCAAGTTCATCTGAAAAATGCCCCGTTTTACAAGCCTTAACATGGACTATCGATGCCAATGCAATACGTCACAACCGCAAACCTCGTATGGTGTTGGCTGCTACTGCTAACCTACGTCGACTTCCCCAACTTATACATGTAGTGTCTTTTGTCTAATGCCGAAGCCACGTATACATTCGCTTACTCAACTGTCTGCGAAGGTGACCAGCTTGCGTGTCGTTTCGATACATATACAAAATTTATGGCATACATGATGACAAGAGTCTCGCATCCTTGCATCAAGTTTGCAGTGCGAGTGCATATGGTCCCGACATAACGTGTACGGAGTTGTAAACAGCATGGCGTGGGGTTGACAATCAGCTACGCCCGCACTCGTCTGCATGCATATCGCTCATATGCAAAAACAATTTCATAACTCAAAACAGGCAGTTTTACAGGACAGAGGATTTTGATATTAAACAGCCACAATATCACCAATACTGACCCATAACAGAATATGACGTTTTTCTTGACAACACACAGCACCTTCCCTCGCGAAGGCTGAACAGGAACTGAGGTATGCCACTGTTGACACCAAGGGTTGGTAATATCTAGGCCGGCGCAATAGTGACATTTACTGCCCTGTAGTGGTGAGTTTTGCAGGTGGAAATATGTCGTTTTTACCACAATGTAGAGCAGGAAAAGGGCAATCTCATGGTTGTCATAACTCAAATTTCTTTTTTTTTTTTTTTTTTTAAATGACGTGGTTTAGAACAAACCCTGGTTAGATCTGTGGATTGCCCGGTGGCGAATTTTTTTTTCCTGAACTTTTCAGCAAGTACAGTCTCCAGGCAGCCAATGGCGTGGCAGGTCACAGGCCACAGTGGGAGGGGCGAAGGGTGATGCTCAGTGATGGTGTTGCACTCTGATGCATACTCTGAAAACACTATGTAAATAGACT
>LQNS02278070.1:2354793-2377157 GCA_001587735.2 Parhyale hawaiensis
AGGTCCCACACCTAAAACACTTCGACTCGCCGATGTGATGTAAATTTGCTACGTGCGGTCACAGCTATGTTTTATTTCAGTCCTATTGAGTCCTCCCGTTGCATTCTTTGCTTCCTGGTTACAAGATACCGAGGAGAAAAATAGCATCCGGCATCAAGCTATGACGTATAGCCAGGGGCACCCAGGGTATACGAACATCAACCCATACACGCACTTGCTATTATTTACAAGTAGCTGCAACTGTTATTATTTATTATTATATTGAGTAGCAAAGGCGATCTAACAGAGGAAGAAGCAAGGTACACATAGTGTGACGATAGATACGTGGAACCCATGCCCGAGGGTATTCCCACACAGGATCAACGCGCATGGGAACAGCAAGTCGGGAAAGAAGAGTAAGAACAGATTGAAGAAAGAGCAGTAGGAGGAAAAGATGGGAAGGAAGCAAAGTGGGCACGAAAGACAGAGCTGCAACTGTTATGTGAACCTAAAATNATACTCATAATAAAAGTAGCATTTCTTTTGCATTGGATGATTGGCCCACCCATATATTCAAGTTACAACATCTCGAAGTATTCTTTCTCAACACAGGACAAGCTAAAGGCCAACATGAGCATTATGTAAATTTGTAGTAGCGACAAATTTCGCAGCAAACAGCAATAACATAAAAACAGAGAATAACAATTGGAAGCCTCAACAGTAACGAAGAAATTCGTTAGGAGGAATACAACATCCAATAAGATATGAGAACTAAGTGCTTAACCCCATACTGGGCGGCTGAAAACCATTCTCGGAGGAACAACATTATGAAAGTAATCATACATGGTCCCTTGCTTGGTAAAGGGTTAACGTGCCGGTACAGTATATGGCTAACCTAAGATTCCTGTATGCATGCATAATGCGTGTTTTTAAGTCAAGTTAAGCACCTATTATATCATATCTGAACTGAACCTATACTTAATTAACTCAACCTATTCTAATCTACTCAAACATATATGATACATCTATACATTGAGGTGGGCAGCATGCTGTATCGGGATGAAATGAAAACTATTGTATTGCTCTTAGCTGAGAGATATTCATCGCTTAATACCATTACGTCTGCTTAGCTTAATATGTTCTATGACATCTAGTAGTGTGGTACCATACGACACTACCAATAGTGCAGGCCGTTATCCGCTACATAAAAATGTAAAAGTGACATACTTTTAATCTTGTACTGGAATGACAATGGATATCATGGCATGCTTATAATTATTGTACTAATGTCATTAAAAACTTAACGTTTCGAAAAATTAATTCCCATCATCAAAAATTCAGACCTTCTCAACTACAAAGGAAGCCTCAAAAGAATTTTTTTTTTTATTTTGCATGAACTAACCTTGGACATGTGTTTACAGGGGGTGGGACCTAAAAGGTAAATGACTACAGTGCGCAATGAGGGTCCTTATATAGGTTAAGCGTCGGACGGTATGGGAGCGGAGGGAAACGAGCAAGTAGAGTCGGAGGCGAAAGCGTCAGTCATGGACCGTGACGAGTGGTACGGCTGAAGTCATTATGTGCAGGCTAGGTTTTGTTTTATGGATATATAGTGATTCTAGAGTTGTGAGCTCTATTGGATTAGAAAAGGCTACGATAAAAAAGTCTTTCCTGCTAATTGGATGGTTGTTTCGTTCTGCATGAAGACGGGGAGCTGAACGTGCAGGTTTTGCTAGCGGTAAACCTGTTCTGCTCGATATACCTAAACGTTGGTCAACGCTGGCTTTGAAATGCTGTCCAGTGCTGGCGGTGTACAGACCATATCCCAGGACGACCCACCCTTTATTCCCATTACTGCCGTTCTTCAATTTTTCTAAACGCTACTTTCACACAATGCTTATCCTAGGCTTAATTTACCTCTTCCTCTTGAAAATTAGATTTCCGGTAGCTACTTCAATATCCACCACAATATTCAATAGATATGGACAGTACGGAGTTTCCATCTCTAGAAAATACGAAAAATTTTCTAGGAAGCACGAAAAATCCAAATTAAACCTCTAATTCCTGGACTGTTGTAAAGCCTACCCCGTTTACCCCCAAATTTCTTCGTTTCCGGTTGTATAGACAATCACTCAAAAATAGCCAACTGTACTAATCATGGCAATCGAAGCTCTTAGACCTTGAAATCCAAACCCAGCATAGTAATATCACAAATCATGCCAACTCAGCAAACTATTATTTATCACAAATTAAAACTTTTTCTCGTTTCTTGATAGTCTCAGTTCAATTCATCTGGTATTTCGTACACCGTAACAATAGGAAATTTATTGATGCAATGACAACTGTCCACAGCAGAAAATTAAACACATTTTGCGTATCCTCTAACATAACTTCTTGCAACCCGGATATCGTCATTTTCAATTATTCCAACTTAACCCTCCAGCCACACCTAAAATGCTTATTGTCATTTGGTCTGGAGTTTTGCCTGCCTGTATTCCAACCTAATTACTATAGGCATTTCATCAGTTTCAAGAAGGATAATGTACGAGTATACGAGCATTCTTCAATGAAATAGATTTTCTCCGAACCTTTTTCAAGAATAACAGCTACCCACACCCCCTTCTCGATCACTACTGCAAACTATTTCTTGACAAACTATTCTATCCCGGTATAAATAAACCTGCCGTTCGTAAATTAGACTTTTTCCACTCCCTCTCATACTATAGCAAAACCTTGTAAAGTTAATTCCCTGAAAGCTTTCCTCTAACGAGGCCTACCCGCACATAAACTTTAGGTTCTCTTACAAAAACACATTTACCTTAAGATCCTACTTTAAATTGAAAGATAAACCTCTCACAAACCATCGGTCCAGTGTTGATTACGCCTTTTCGTGCACGAGCTGCTAAGCTCTGTACATCGGTAGCACTGTACAGCATTTCAAAGCCCACGTTGACGAACATTTAGGTATATCAAGCAGAACAGGTTTACCACTAGTAGAACCTGCACATTCAGCTTCCTGTTTTCATGCAGAGAAAAACAACCATCCAATTAGCGGGAAAGACTTCTCTATCATAGCTTATTCCAATTCAATAGAACTTGCAACTCTAGAATCACTATATATCTGTAAAACAAAATCTAGCCTGCACATATGATTTCAGCCGTACTACTCGTCACGATCCATGACTGACGCTTTTGCCTCCGACTGTACTTGCTCGTTTCCCTCCGCTTCCAATGCCATCCGACACTCGTATAAGGACTCTCATTGCGTACTGCAGTCATCTACCTTTTACGTCACCCCTGTTAACACATGTCCAAAGTTAGTTCATGCAAAATAAAAAATTATTTTTAGGTATCCTTTGTAGTTTATAAGTTCTGAATTATTGTACTATTTTTTGCATAATTTACTAAAAAAAAGCTATTAGAAATCTTCAAGAATTTCCAGCTCGTGATATATGTATGGCCGAGTAACATTGACACAATCGTGCTGCCAGAAATAAAAGAAAACCAGAAGACAGCAGTTTATTAAGCACGCACGTAGGCGCGATGTAATCTCTACATAGCTTGGCTTCTACAACCTAACAATTGGTAACCGTAGCCTGATATACGGTTATGAGAGCGCCACTAGTCGACGAGTGGCTAAGATTGTAGCATCACTAGGTACGACTCTGAACCATCCAACGCACACCGGGATTCAACTTCTGCTGGGAACATTCATCAGCTGTTCCACGACAGAGACCGCTCTCATTCGATCCTAACCTCCACAGCGACAACAAAAACAGCCATCGCTGAGCTGAACCCCAAAGCACGCTGAACCCCATACTACGCTGCACCAAAGATCTGGAACGCGAAATCACAACCAACGTCCTTGCAAGGGAAGACTCGCCAGTAAGAAGAAACGATCAGCGCACCAACACCTCCATAAAGCTCACGCTGAGTATTCCCGTGTTTGCATTTGCTTTGCTGCGGACACGAATGACAGACGTCCCGAAGGCCTAGATAATAGCTAAGGTAACCTACATATAGCACTCATATGATTGTGAAGAACAATGATGAGCGTCGCCAGATGGACCCATTGTACTCACGCGACTTCACTATTGTACTCCTCGTCCTGCTCACACGGCAGCGCTGCTGATCCCCGGCTGCAGCTGGGGGTCTCCCGGGTGCGGAAGCGGCCCGGTCCGCCCCGGAACCTATTGAGGGCTTGGGCCCCAGAGATCGTCCTGTTGCCCTCTGGGGGTGGGACAATCAGTTAGCTCGTTAATTCATACTTTAAGTTCACTTTTCTAGCAGGAAAATACTATACTCGGAACATTGTATAGATATTATACATCACGAGGGAGAGGAATACTATCTTAAATCCTGACGGCAGCTACATAACAGTATAAAAATATGAGTTAAATGGTTGCTATTTACTTTGACCGATCAAAATAGGACTAAATGACGGCTATATATACAGTATACACACTCCTGCAACTACAGCAATATACGAGGGTCGCTCCAAAAGTACTGCCTCCTATTTTTTAGCTCAAAAAATTGAAGAGCTACCGAAGACAGGAGTAACAACATTATTTAACACGAGTGACCTTTTGTGCTCCAGAATTCATTTTTCATATAGTCACCACCATTCTCAGCGCACTTTTGCCAGCGATGAATGACGTGCCCGAGACGTAAAAGTCAGCGTCTACCGAAGCGGTCCATTTTTCACCTCTGCGTCGTGGCTGTGCAAAGGCGTCCAGAGCGCACTTAAGTCACTCACATCTCATCTCTGTCGCCACGCTGAAACCCATCTCCCAACCGTGCTGACATCAACTCCATCTGTTTCGTGAACGTTCACCAGGAGCTGATGAAAGTTGATAGGTCAAATTTTTTTTCTCACTGGAGGAATTCAATGACGCATTTCTGCTCCTGATGTACGTTCATGACAAGGATTGCACTCTTAGAGTGTCACACCGTCAATATTCGCAACAAAAAGATGAAACTTTAAGGTCATGAGTGCATAAGTTCAGTCATCATAACAATGCAATTCGCAATCCCCTCGGATCCTCTCGGGTGTGATAAAAATATCGGAGGAATTACTTTTGGAACAACCATCGGATGAAGTAAGTTGCGACAGTTTGCTACGACCTCCATGAATTATGGATTGAATAACAACAGCAAACGAAAGCTCAGTTAGCTCATAGCTAACGAAAAACTGAGAGGCCGAATTTTTTTTACAGTAACAACATGAGCTCTCTAGGCAGACTAGGTGGCAACAGCTACTAACGTAAACACAAACGACGATTATGAAGAGTAACGTCAGCGTTTTCTTAAGGTGTAAGTACAATAAGGGCCTTTTGGTTTCTTCTTGTATCACAAAACGTCCGAACATTTTGATGCGTACTTGGAAACACAGCCGCATGGCGTCTACCAAAATTTGGAAAATGTTATCAGTCTTGTCGGCTAGCCTCTATAGCATAAGTTTATGATAAAATTTGAAATATCCACTCAAGTTTAGAGTAGATAAGCGCTCAGAAAGCAGTGAAATTTTGTAATGTTTACAAAGACGCAACGAAAATGCGAGTGATCAGTACAGCGCACGCGGGTCAAACTTCCGTGGTGTGAACCCAGCTCTAGAATCCGTGTCGACACGAACGTCAATTTCAGTACCTATATATTTTTATAAATTGTGCTTTTTAATTTGAAATATATATCATAACAATATCTTCATGCACACCATTCGTATGTTTCCTTGTCCTCATGACTTCTTTGCATATCGGGCTACAATGGAATCCCCAAAGTGTAGATGAAGACATTGTCTCCGTTAAAGAGGACTCGCTGTTTCGAGGAGACAATTTCCGCTGCATATAGGTAGGTACACGTTCCCTTGCGTTCGTGTATCATTTCATTTAGCTGAAACCACAGAAATTGTAAAGTTGTACTGTGGTATACACGCAGTAATAGTTGCTCTATAGTTTTGTTTTTACGGTAGTTTTGCTATCTCTGAAACTGGTGTGGACTATTGCCAACATTCCCGACACATTCAGGCTCGTGTTACAGATAAATCATCCCACTAGCCCCAGAGGGGCGAACGACTACAATCTAGCACAGACTATCAAAGCTATGGCGTCAGATACTGAAGACTCAAGAGGCGGCTCCGACACCCCCGTGCCCGTGCTCATTCCTCGCTGGAGCGAGTATCTCCGAAATGTTGCGTGAACGCCAAAAATACAAACAGCGCAAGCCAGACACTATAACTTTTCACATATTTAGCAGAAAGGCGATTCCGGGCACCAGCGCATGCAAACACAGCACTCCAGCAACCCGAAAATATATCTCACCTCTGCGACTCGACGTCTGTGCTCTTCTCTCCGCAGGAGAAGGCTGCTGCCCCCTGGCAGCATCATTATTGTTGGGACTGTTGCCGCTCGAGCTGGGACTGTTGCCGCTCGAGCTGGGACTGTTGCCACTCGAGCTGGGACTGTTGCCACTCGAGTTGGGACTGTTGCCACTCGGATTGAGCTTGCCGCTTTGTCCATTTTTCAGGGACACGGGGACACGGTTGTCCCCGCTGACCGTGATCAGCTCGCGCCCATTGTTGAGGCCATCGAACACCCACGAATAAGGAAGATAAACAACGGACTGTTTGTTTTTTATGGGTGTCCGTGGGTAGATGTGGGGTGAAGAGGGTTTTCTGCTGTTCGGGGGAGCGGGGGTGATCTGCAGCTCGTACATGAGGGCAGATGGGTGATAGTCACCCAGCACGGGGCTGTTGATATTCTTCCCCTGCGCCTCGTTGGGGTGAACCTGGCCCACCTGAAAAGATCAACACATTAAAAAAAATAAATGTTGGATGTTGTGAGTAGAACATAATTTTATTTTTTAATAAACATGATGTATAGGGAGAAAACATATATATATAGCTATATTTGAATTTTCTTTTATCCTATTAATTTGAGACTAAAATTTACTCCTGTCTTATCCTATTGTTCTCAGCAGATTAATTTCCTCCTATCCAACCCTCCAGATCGGTATGGAGAGATCAGTCAACCAACGAAGCAGGCAACCCAGAAACTGTGTATTTTTAACTATGCAATGGAAGTTTCGAGCGCGTCAGCAATGGTCAGATGCAACGGTCTGTATTCTAATGTTCCTTTCACTTTTCTATTGATAGAACATTCCCTCATTTTTAAAGGCCGGTTAACACTATGAAGGTAGTGATTCAGGGAAACTCGCCTCGCTTTGAACGACCCCTTAGATGCGACCTCTGGTGGCAGCCCCAGTAAGTTTAGTAAGAGCGAGTTGTTTTTGTTTGCGTTTGCCTCCGAGTGTTGAGTTTTTGTGCAGCTCTGACCACAGCATGCGCAGCTATAACTCACCCTGAAACCCAGCACTAGCCTTGATAGTACTGCTATAGGTGCTAAGACGACGTCGATTGGGGGCCGGACTTAAACCCAGCAGGCTTGACTTGTTCACGTGTTCGAAGCTTTAGGCAGGTACGCTGGTTTCGACCCGCTCGACCGAGTAGCAGTCCAGGCGTTAACCCTAAAGCTGATACTCCGGCGACTTCTAAAAAGTCACTCAAACTGTGTATAAGAAGTCCTTAAAGGTCTTAAACGTAACTAGGTTGCCTGCTGCTTATAATCTTAGCAACACGATTCAGAGTGGCGACACCAACGTTCTGTCCGAAGTTCCAAATAATCCGTCCTTGTGAGCTTTTCTGGCTTTAATGAACCATGGTTGATGGTGTCTTTTGATTAGTAGGTGAGCTATCTGTAAAGTTAGGCTACGTTAAGTGGGCACTCACAAAACGAGCATTTATTTTTATAAAAATAACGCTATTAATACGGTCCAGATAATGGACAATATATATGGGAATGGGTCAGCCGGTCCGTCTACTGCCAACTTTTTTATACTATTTTTATAGTTATTAGCCTCTTTTCCACAGTAGTTATCATGTATCGCTATTCCCTCTATTCCGATATTTATGAAAAGGTGTTTTTTCAACCTCACAGTAGAGGAGTTAGCTAGTCACAGGCAAATTCTCTGTAGGATTAGAGCTAATAGATTTTACTCTCGTTTTTATTATCTTTGTTTTTGAGTGAGAACAAGCTGTTTAATGCCAATCATGTCTGCAGGTGTAGGCTGAGTGTGTTCATGCATTTTCCTTGTAAGAGGCGGGGCCCATAGCTACTGTAGCTAATACTACGTATTAGTTACTCTGTACTTGTAGGCTTATTTTTTGACCCTAGTGTGTTCTTAATAAAAGTAATTTGATTTGATTTAATATACGAGAAATTGGGTAAACTTATGTTGGGGAAAATTGCATTAAATTAAATTAGGTTAAGTTCGGTCAGGGTGTTATCTTAAGATGTGTTGGGTTGATTTATCAATATAAGGATAAGCTCGGGTAGGATAGGTAAAGTGAGGTTATTTTCGCCGGCCAAAGTGAAATCTACTTTCGTTGAATTTCTTGGTTGGGTAGACTATCGATTATATACGAAAAAAGAAACGTGTGTTGCAAGCATATCCTGTATAAATCATGGATTGGAGTTACAGTAACTTGATCCATGCACCATGCGTGGACTACGACGAGAACTGGCAGCTGTTATCAAAACATCGAACCTAAATTGCTCTTTTCATACAATGATTGATAGCAGAGCTGGGACTACCGAATGAAATTTGGTATTTCAGTAGTACCGGCGGTATTCTCATCTATCGAAATACTGAAGCTTTTCTGAATCTTCTACCGATACCGAATGGATACACCGAATGACTTTCTTCGGTACATTTGAATTTCCTGGGCCGATAAAAGAAGCTTCTTACCCCTATAAGGCCCACCGTCTTTCCTGGAAGACCTTAGGAAAATCCCATCGATTTTCGTTCAGTTTAGCTTTTTCACGCTGTATTGCACTTCATTGAAGAGAAGAGATGCTGCGCTGGGAGAATTGTTCATAGTGTGTCATAATGTTTGGCTCAGTCAAGTGTCACGTCCTTCCGAACTTAGTGCAGCGTGAACTGCCAGTGAGTGATCATACACTCCGCATATTTCTGTCAATTTCTTTGCTAATCGTGAGTATAGAGTGCCACAATAATTTATTCACTTGTAAACACGTCTCAGCATTCCTTCGAAGAAAACTTGTTAAAACTTTGTTTTTTAAAGTGATACAAGTAAATTTTAAAGTGTCCTTTGTGTAATACAGGTGGCTGTTTCGCCAGAAATTTCATGTAAACAATAGATCCACCAAGATTCTATACTACCTCGCCCACATGCCGCATTGCAGGAGTTGTTGCTAAAGAAATTGCTAGGTGCCGATGCCAATGTTGAAGATGCTTCTATTACAATTCAACTAGGTGAGTGTATTATGAAGTTCAATTACCTTGATTTATGAATTTATTATTTGATATAAATAAGTATGAGCAATGCATAAGCATATTTTCTGAGGAGTTCTGGAACATTCTTGCAGATTTAATCAGTTAACACTAATGTTACCTCTTCTTGTAGAATAATTTTTTTCCCCTCAAAGCTCCAATATTGTGTTTATAACTGTTTGCACATTTCAAGTATTATAAAGTTTATTTATGAATTATCATTACATATACATAACTATAAGCGATGTATCAGCGCGTTCTGATGAATTCTGGAACATTATTGCAAATTGCATCACCCTAATACATATATACCAGGAGTGTTTTGAAATCTACATACCCCGTGGGCATGTTTCCTCCGTTTTATAAGCGGCGTTCTTGTCCCTAAGCTAGCAGTGATCTTTCAGCGCCTGATACGGTTAGAAAATTTTCCCGTTGTTGGCATACTGGGAATATGACTTTCATTTCCTAGGGTCCAGTGTCACCCCATGTCACCAACAACCGGCCCATTACGCTGACGCCCATTTTGTCGAACGTGTTCAAGAAATTGGTCGCTTGTACGCTTGGTCGTTATACTGAGGATATAGGTTTGCTGCCTGCTGGTCAGTTTGTGTATAGAACTGGTTTGCGTTGTTGTCACGCCTTGTTGTCGGTGGCACACCATTTACAGTCTGCGATAATACGTCTGATACACGCCTTGTACAGCTGGACTTTAGCTCGGCGTTTGACAGGGTCAACCACGGGGATCTATTATACAAGCCGGAGTCGGCTGGTGTGGGTGGTAGGGTTTAGTCAATCATTCGTGATTTTGTTTCTGAGTGAATGCAGACAGTGTCTGTTGACGGCATTTTGAGTGCCTCAGTCACAGAGGAGTCTGGCATCCCCCAGGGTAGCGTGCTTGGCCCGCTGTTGTTCGTTCTGTAAACTAGTGACATATTCTCCTCGCTGAAAAACACGATGATCAATTATGCCGACGATTCCACTTTGATAGCATTGATACCTGCTCCCAGCATGCGTAACGCTATCGCCCAGTCTCTGAATAGGAATTTGTCACTCATTAGTGCATAGTGCTCGGCCTGAAGTAAGAAGTTGAATGCCAGTAAGACCAAGTCTATGATTGTCAGTCCGTCTGGGATACTTGTACCGCAGCATCCTCATCTGGAGCTAGATGACACTTTTTTGCAGGGGTCTAGCTCCTTGGAGATTCTTGGTCTTGTCTTTGATGAGAAGCTTACGTTTCAGCCGAATATTAGGCGACTGGTACCACGTGCTTCCAGTAAAATTGGGCTCCTGCTGCGAAAGGAGAATTCTGTGTTTGGTGACAGTGAGGTTGTCCGCAGACACTTTTATGCTTTTTTGCTGCCTGTGTCGGAGTATTGCTCACCGGTCTGGGCTTCAACAGATGACAGTCACTTACGTCTGTTGGACCGACTTGTTAGTTCGGCCAGCTGGCTGTGCACAGATAATGATATGGTAAAACTGTCCCATAAGAGAGGAGGTGGCCAAATCTGTATGTTTTATAAGGTGTACAATAATGAGAGGCATTGATTGTATTCTTCAGTCCCGGCCATAAAAGTCTCTAGGAGAATTACACGTGCTGCGGTGGGTCCGCACTGTTTCACGTCGGAGAATTTTAGGTGCCGAATTAATCAGTTTGGTTGGTGCTTCGTACCCTGGTCTGTTAGGGTTTGGAACTCATTGCCGGCATCGGCTTTGGGTCGTGTTGGCCTGCAGGTACGTGTTTGAGTCAGCTGTAAATGGCTTTCCGTTGGATTTCCTTTAGCTGCATTTCGGGCTTCCCGGTGTAGCAAAGTGCTTCATTTGGGTTATGCTTCCTATCAGTGGGGGCCCATGCCCGAAGTTTTAATAATATTATACCGAACCAAATACCGAATCATACGGTATATTTTTGGGAAAAATACCGGACCGAAAAATAGCGATAGTTTTTTAACTATCGAATACCGATACGGCGGTACAGAAAAAATACGCTGATTAATAATAATCCTGTTTCAAAACACAGCATAACTATACTGCTAATCTTAAAATCACATTAGCTAGTTTGCACGCTGCACTTGGTATAAATACATAGATATATGTCGGGAAGCAACTGCAAACGTGCATGAGCCGATATTGAATTGGCATCTCCAAAAAAAAAAAGAAATCTGCTGAGAATGCGTTGACCTCGTCATTAAAACATGGTAGCGGTTGGTTCTGGTAAATTGGTCGACATTGAAACTACTACACGTAGAAGGCAGCTCTGGTAAATTTGTCGAGATTTACACTTCTGCATATTTTTGAAATTGCACATATCTCGATGTGCGGCGTGACCTCATCTCACCTCGCCGACAGCATCGCTGATACCGACAAACCCGCTGTCTCCAAGCTATGTTTTGCATTGGTTTTTACACCGCTCTATGGTCTTGAATTTTCTTTGCAGCTTTCTGTACGGAGATCCGCAGACGTCGGGGGCTGGAAGCTCCATAGAAAAAGCGGACAGAGCCGTGCGGTCCGTGCAGGCCGGGAAATTACCGGACACAAGAGGAGAGAAAACAGAGGTCCGGGATTCAGGTTTGCTCAACCGGAACGGGAACTGGTGTTGCATAACCATGGAGAATTATTTCAGATCGATGTCTTGTTTACTGTTGATACAATAATTATCATTATGGAATCTACGCGTCCGGGTGTCAAGGGACCATAAGCTGCCCGAAACGCTGCTAAACAGAATGGCCCAAAAAACTCTTCACAGCTAACTTGAATGCTTGCAGATCAGCTCTGCTGGGAATGCATTCCATGCCAAAACAAATGCGGATATGGCCCCTGACACCAATATCAAGGAATGTACCTAAGCCGTATAACATTCATTGTCTCAAAAAAAAGTGGGACAGGGACAGAAACGTGCGACTAATGCATCTCCTGTTGTAAACCTTGCACAGCAAACAGAGGTAAGTAATTCTGCGCTATGGAATAAGCCTACCTAGTCATTCTGGGCACACAGCTGACAGGCTGACCGAAGATGCGATCCAGCCAACGAAGGTGAGTGGTAGCAATTAGAGGCCGGCCAGAGACTCAATACTTTACCCAAGAAGCATAGAAGCATCGACGGTTGACAACCTTACTACCAAACACAGAATAAACCCTTGCGTAGGAAACCAACCCTCCTAGAAGCACGCAAGACCAGGTACCTAACATGCATTTTAAACATAAACTTTTGATTAAAAAAGACACTGAGCATCTCCAGAGAGCTGGACCCGTATACCGGCGGCAGAAAACCGTTTCGCAGGAAGAGTTTAAAGCAATAAAAGGTCATCTGACTGTAACAGGTTAAGATAGCCAATAGATTGAATCAGGACGCTGTTTTTTTTAGGTATAGCGTTCCCGGCCTTTCATTTATTATTTTTTTTTTCTTGTATCCCGGCGGGCAGCGGGACCCCAGATACACTCTGTTAATAGTAGCTACCTCACTGACCTCACTCGAATTTACATATTTACGCCTAAATGAGTTTTATCCGGAAAATTCATAAGCTGGTCAATTAGAGCTGATGATGGTTTCTTACACAAACTCACATTGCAACAGCAGCCGACCAACACCAGGGGCACAAATATCTGGAGAGGCCCGGCACCAGACGTACAAATATCCGGAGAGGCCCGGCACCAGACGTACAAATATCCGGAGAGGCCCGGCACCAGACGTACAAATATCCAGAGAGGCCCGGCACCAGACGCACAAATATCCGGAGAGGCCCGGCACCAGACGTACAAATATCGGGAGAGGCCCGGCACCAGACGTACAAATATCCGGAGAGGCCCGGCACCAGACGTACAAATATCCGGAGAGGCCCGGCACCAGACGTACAAATATCCGGAGAGGCCCGGCACCAGACGTACAAATATCCGGAGAGGCCCGGCACCAGGTGCACAAATATCCGGACAGTCCCAGCTCCCGGCACCAAGCGAATATCCGGATTTTCCCAGATACAAAAAGTAGCATGAGGCCGACTGCGCCGAGGTACCGGGATGCGAAGCAAGCCGTGGAGGTATTGGGGGGGGGGGGCGCAACGTTTCATTGGCGGTGTGTTGTAATCGCCGTATCTAGGGTGCCGATGCTACCCCGGCGATCTCACCACTCACAAACTGTGCCGTAATTATAACCCAAAAAGCGGTTACGACGATTGCGACTCGGGTTATGGTGACGTAGGCGATCAGATATTGAAAACCATACGAATGAATAACAATGATATCCAGCAGCCTGCCATAATAAATAAGGTTACTTACTTTCAGCTCACGTCGACGAAAGTACAATTAATACAGAATTTCAATACCGTTAAGCTTGCGCCACTCGTCCACAGATCGCGCCCTTACAACCTCATTTCGGGCTACGGTTATCGCTGCAGCGGAAGCTCCGGCCTCCAAATTTCGCTCCACGTCCCTGTTGTATGGACTCACGGCACCGCGATACCAGAGCTGGGCACCTGCGGCATCCTACGGCATGGCCGCAAGTGGCGACACATGCCCACTTACGAGGAAAGTTTTTTTTTATTTTAACGTGCCTATTGTAACGCGAAGTTCACGAAGTACTCTGTTGTTTCCCTAACGCAGTACAAAACGTTCCATCTTTTTACTGTTTTCTCGTTAACAAAACAAAAGCGCTTGGCTTTCCCAATTCTAATTCGCACCAAATTTGTAGACATTCGAAATTTGACTGACTACAGACACTTGCTGAGTGCACCGACGTGCCGCTAACATTTTATTAAATACTTTGTTTAGCGTACGGGAGATAGTGTTAAAGCACCAGTGTCAACCCGGCTTAAGGGACACAGATACGGTAATTTCAATGCCTGTGATGTAGCGATCTTCAAGATCATAAGGCAGAGAGCACTTATTCAAATTATTAATTTTGTAACTGTACGGCCACTCATTTCTTTATATAACATATGAAATACAGCCTGATGATTAGATAATTGCTTTCTTGTTTGCTTGTTTGGTCTCTTCATTCCGATGAGAGGGATTAGATGGGTCTCTAAAAACATCTTTAGCGCATTTACGTGGTAGCATATTTAGTAGACTGTACTTCCGTCTCACTTCTGATATTATCTTTTCTCTGAGCTCACAATACACAAATTAAGTAAAACGTCAATGAAGGAAAGGGAACCTAGAATGCCTTGTGGCGTAAGACTATCACCCGCTGGGGGAAAAAATTTTATCGCCGTCATTTTTTATGTTCAGCTAATCTTGATATTCTGCCATGGGTCATATCGAGGACAGCCCACCAGACTCCCTGCAAAAAAGCGCGAACATAACCGAACTCCTTGTACCTGTTTTGGGTTGGGGAGAGAGCTAATTTCATCGCCAACATTCTTTTAATGCCAGCAATTCCCAGTTTTTTTGCATGGGGCACATCGAGGGCAACCCACCAGACTCCCAGCAAAAAATTATGAACATTGCTCAACTCCTTCGAACACGTATTGGGTGAACAGACAAATATATAAATATATATTTCCAAATATACTTAAATCTTCAGCGAAAAAATTATCACCTCTCTCACTTTGTTCGCGATTATCAAAATCTACAAACGAAACCACGAAGAAAAATGAAAGAAACAAGCGTTTTAATGAAGTATATATCCCACCATCATGCAATTATCGTGTCGGTCACTAATTACATCACTAAACACTGTCACTTAAGTATCGACACATTAATTAACATAATTAATTTCTAGCTACACTGGAAAAATTTCCATACGTAGACCGTAAATTCAATTTTATTTGGCAGTAGCAGCAGGCTTGAGTGCTGAACTCGTGGCACTGGACATTGCAGGTTCGAATACCAATCCAGGTAAGCGAGAACTTGCAGCGTATGACGTACTTACTCAGCACATTATATCTATACAGCTGCAGCAAGGGTACTGACCTTTTCCAGAAACGGAGAGTGTCGAGAGCACAGGTCATGGCACAAGAGCCCTTAGCGATTAGTGATCAACTGCATCCGTATACTCTGGGGCCAGTTGGCCTATGTCTGCAGCACGAATCAGTGCCCGTGAGATTCCCAGTAGGGGATACTGTCAAGGTGACTACCTTCATCATGGATCGTGTGAGGAATAAGGTATTCATCGAATGAAAGTTTCTCGCAGTTCATGGAAGTCTGATATTTCAAACAGCACGGGCAGAAGGATGGTAAAGTTTAGCAAAAGCGGAGTTGGTCGATTCACTTTATCGATACTTGAAATCAAGGATCAAGCAGGCGGGTACAAAGCACCTCCTCCAGCAGTGGATCATGCAGGTAAGCAACTCTAATGAGCAGGTGGTGGAGTCCGATGCATGAAACCCGATTCCGACTCCTGAATTCCTTAAATTTCCGACTTCGACTTTTTGGGACACCAAAAATGTTAGACTTTAACCGACTCCGACAGTTTTTCTTGAAAATTAAGCACATTTTCACCTATTCAAACTCCTAGTTTTAGCCAGTTTTCGACTCCGACTCTTGGCGCTGAAAAGTGTCCGACTCCTACCGACTCTGACTCAGCAACCCTGATAACGAGAAATTATTATGTTTTTTTTTGTGTGTGTGTTGTGTCTGTAGTTAACTGCGCTCCCTACCAGGCGAAAATTTTGGAGAAAGGAAGGGATAAGGAAGAAGATAGTCGAAAGATGGGGAAAAGAAACATCGCGACGCCGAGGGGGTCCTCCCAGAGATGCAACGGTGTGAGGGCTGTAGGAATGAAGATGTAAGAAAACAGATGGCCGACGATGTGCCTCTGGCACTGCATCACGATGAGAAAAATAAACATTACTCATTTTACTCTCTAACATTTAACGACCAGGCGCACTACCTCAATAGCAACAACACTGACCCGTACTATACCAAACACTACGAAGTCACAAGCAGTTAAGGACGCAATAAATCACGGCGTTTTATTGATGGGTTGCATGAACAACGGGCCAATTAGCGTGTATCGAGAACCATGTTTGGGATCCCTCGTACTTCATCTGACCTTCAGCAGCGCTGCAGTTAGTGACAGCAGCAGTCTGTCAACTCTCTGTTAAAAAACTACATGCAATATTATTTCTTACTCATGGCCTGTGCCGTCATTAAGGGACGACAAAAAATATATATGCATTTGCTTCAACAAAACCCTGTTGCCTTCTCTCTCTTTCGCCTTTTCGTTCTCAAGAATAGCTTTTCTCCTCTCTTCTGTCGATTTTCCACTTAATTTTTGAATTAAAGAACCAAGTGAAAAGAAGAGAAAAAAGATATTTACTGTGGGAAGGAAGTAGCTACAGTATAGTAAAGTGGGATAAAAATGAATTACCCCTAATGTAGATAATTAATTTTTTACCCCACTTTACCATACAATTTAATCGCTGTGCAACCACCTGCAGGTACTTCAGACACCCCCTAAACGTAAACTTCCAAAATTTAACAAGGCAACGGTCAATCAGCGCATGAATTTTTACCTATCTAATCCTCTACATCGGCATGGAGAGGCTGACCAACAAATTGCGGATTATTATCTCCGCAAAGGAAGCATTATTTTAGCCGGAGTTTTCTCGTCTGCCTGTCCGTCTGTCAGCAACCTAACTCACAAAATTATGGACGGATCTTTATAAAACTTACAGGAAAAGTTAGGAATATCTCTAAGAAGAGGATGACTAAATTTTGGCGACTAACCATCAGTCCGTTTGCCTAGTTGCACGTCTAACATTCTAGCTTTTGGCATTGCATAGCTTGGCAGAGGTCTGCTCTGTCAGAGTGCAGCTGTAAGTGAACACGCTATGTACGTGTTAGTAAAGGCAGGCTCACACTCCAGTCATTCCATTTCCACACCAGCTACCCAGCGGCCGAATGTGAGGCCGTTTTCGTTTGGGCAGCAGACAAATGTGTAATTTTCAGAGAAGAAAATTACTCTAACTGTGGACACACAAGTGAGACTTAGTATCTCTACTTCAAATCTTCAGAGAGTAGCTATATAATATATCTATTTCAAGTTTTGCACTGTCTTCTAAAAATGTATAGAATGAAAAAGTATTAACATGCGCGTCTGTCAAAAGTTGTCGCACTTCTTTAGTTTTTAACCTGTCAACACTAACTACCTACGTGGGTAAATCCCCAGGTCTACAGTAAATCTTGTCCCGTGTATTAGTTTTAAGGATATGTTACTTGTAAGAAAATTAATACCTCAGGGTGCAGCGCCCTGTTTTTTTGGGTACTGCATCCATATGAAAAAATACATGATGTTTGTTTTTTGTTTGTTTGTTTTTCTCTCAGCCAACTGGTGTGACGGAAGATCAAATGACGCCCCACAAGACAAGTTCCACCACGGCGCACTGCATGCACACTATTGCCAAATCAGCACACCTAGATCAGCAAAGAGCTCGTATGCCTGGCTTGGCCTCGAACCAGCGATGCAAGGATTATGAGCTGCGAACATAAGCATCACACAGTTGCATTTACATGGACGCAGCAATGCATTCGGACGATAGGGACCACACGACTGGCGTGTGAACGCTATTTGAACAGCTAATGCAGCACTTGAGGAGTTGCTTTCACGCTGTAAAAAATAGCATTCGAGAGAAAAAAATTTTAACATTCTTTATTATTAAATAGCTCTCCTCGTTACAGTATCAATATGTGGCACGTTTTTATAGAAAGGTTGTACGTTCTGACATGTTTCATTATCCAACTGCTCAATACGTTAATATAGGGACATAAAATTCTGTAATCCAGACAGTCTTATACTGCAATATGTTTGGTACGCCACCAATACAACTCACTACAGAACAAGATACTTAGACGCATAAATAGATACTGTATGTAATGGGTCCCCCTAACGTGCGCCGGCATTCAGCAATGAACATAATTCCAGTCGGGATAAGTCCGCAACCTTATCTGTAAACAATTTTGCCTATGCAATCGCTGCCATCATAAAAGCGCTTCAGGAAGAAGAAAAATACCTATTCGTCTGTCATATCTCCTGACGAAGGACCTCATGCTCTACACGCAGGTAGCAGGGGCGCTGGACAGGCTGCGGGGTACCTTTCCTGCAATGATTTTTTCCCCACGTAGTGCCCGAAGCGCGGCGCAGGAACGTTCGTGCCCGTCCATAAAAACAAACTCTAAGGCACTAAAATGCAAAAAAGAAGAGAGAAAGACATGACAGATTGCGCACCTCACGGCCACGATGCGCAAATGCGTAAAAAAAAGCTGTTGGCTCTTCCTTTCAAGGACTCGAGGCTAATATCAGTAATGAGGGCTCGAGAAGGCAGCCAGTAAATTCATGGCGACTATATTCATCGAATGGTATATTCATCGCGGGTAAATTCATTAGTTCTACCACCGGCTCAAAACTGACTGCCCCCTAGTGTTAATCCAGAATGTAACTGTAAATCTTATCCCATGTGTTAGCTTTAAGATTGTTACTTTTAAGAATGAATACCTCAGGGTGCTGCGCCCCCTCCCCCCCCCCAATTTGTTGGGCACTGCATCCATCTGAGAATATACATGGTCGAGCTATTTATCGAATGGTATACACAGCACAGAGAAATTCACCGAATGTTATACCCATAGAATGGTCAATTTAGGGTTAACTCATCTATTAGTAAATCAAAAATTCATAATTACAGGTAAATTCATTGACGGTATATTTATTGTGGTAAATTTTATAGATGGTAAATTAATTAAATGGTAAATTTGTCGAACAGTAAATTCGTCAAGTGGTAAATTCGTCCAGTAATAAATTCGTCGACTGACAAATTCATTGCATTGTAAATGTTTATTTTCATTTACCATTTGATTTATATATATATATATATAATAAATATAATCATTTAATGAAGTAGATAAATTTACCGTTCAATGAACTTACCGTTCAGCGATTATGCCATTAAGCAAATTTACCCGTCGATGAATCTACCACTCGATGACTTCACTATTCGATGTTTTTACCATTCATGGACTTACCATTGACGCATGTGCCATTCGATAAATTTACCAAAAGACGAGTTTACCATTCAATGAAGTTACATTTCAATGAATTTACAATTCAATGAATTTATCATTCGATGAATTCACCATTCGATGAATTTACCATTCTATGAATTTACCATTCTATGAATTTACCATTCTATGAATTTACCATTCTATGAATTTACCATTCTATGAATTTACCATTCTATGAATTTACCATTCTATGAATTTACCATTATATGAATTTACCATTCTATGAATTTACCATTCTATGAATTTACCATGCTATGAATTAACCATTTGATGAATTAACCATTTGATGAATTAACCATTTGATGAATTTACCATTTGATGAATTAACCATTTGATGAATTTACCATTTGATGAATTTACCATTTGATGAATTTACCATTTGATGAATTAACCATTTGATGAATTTACCATTTGATGAATTAACCATTTGATGAATTAACCATTTGATGAATTTACCATTTGATGAATTAACCATTCAATAAATTTTCTATTCGATGAATTTACCTTTTGATGAATTTACCATTTGATGCATCTACCGTTCGATCAATTTACCGTGCAGCGCTCTAGGAACTGTAGTGCGCCAACTATAACTTGATGAAATAGATTTCAATTCTCTCTTATCGTCCTCGCTTAGCCGGAATGTGGCTTTCAATAAAACACTCGTAAATGTAAAGTCAACTGGACCGCACACCCGAAGAAGGAAACCTCTATACACTGGTTCGTGCTGCAGGTAGAGGTTTGCTAGGCCCCAGATGAATGCACGCCTACGATCCACCACAGACTGTCACAGCAATATGGCGTCCAAGACGGAAGTCTCATGTGACGATTGCGCCCCCTTTGACAGTCTCCATTCCAGGTAGGGTCAGTATCCCCTGCATCAGAGTGTGGACGCCATAAATAACGACTCCGAAAACAAAGTCTCGTGAAAACTCTTCTGTCATGAGGAAAAGCTACCTCAAGTAATAATTTAGAGTATGCGAGCGCGTCACTTTTACATACTGACAAAACGGATATAGCCTTTCTTTATTTGCCATCGTAATCGCTATCGATTACGATAATGATAAATTCATAAGGGTTCATTTTCGCATTATCGTTTTCGAATGGCTGAGACTATGATTCAGATAACAGGAGACTGATAACGATGTTGGTACTATCGGTACCGTAAATTTCATGAACGTATAAAGAAACAACGAGTTTGATAATTTATATCAAAGTAACGGCAAGTTAAAGTTGCTGGTATCATCGGTACTAAAAGTCGTCAGATCGATTGGAAAGCAAGTAAGCAAGCGAGCACTTGCGGCGCTCAACGTGCTGTATGCAAAGCTTTCATGGAGCACTGGCATTTGCCAAAATTGGGAAGGGCCGGGGAAGGGGGCGCAGGTCGCTGCACGAGAGCCTTACCATTGATGGCTCATACTCTTGACGATCCTTGCTTGACTGCAGCTGTACGTGCGGGATAATTGGACTATGTCTACAGCACGAACCAGTGAGCGTGGATTTTCCAGAAGGAGGTGCGGTCAAGACCTTCACCTCCCTATTGTACCCAATCACCCAATGCAAGTCTCTCACCAAGTCAATTTTTGGTACTTAATATAAGAAAAAAACCCTATAAATAAATAAAACTAGTGGGTTTTGTGCACTTCTTGTGCTAAAAACCTTCTGAAGCTGAATTAAATTAAAATTGCCAAAATAATTAACTAATTTTACGTAATCAAAAGAATTTTTTCAATAATTTGTTTAATCATTTGTACCTACTACTTACGGAGTTTCCAAGTACGGCAGGTGCGCGGCTGCACCCTATTGTTTCTAGTTTCCAAACTGTTCGTACGCGAGCGGCAGCTGTGATCTTGTAAAACACAACTTTATGTCATTCGAAAGGATTGTTGAAATGTTAGCCGTACGTCACATCAGGTGGCTTTTAACGAGTGTATTGTCACGAGTGAAATTTTGGATACAGTCAGATAGGGTAAGAAGCGACCGCGGCCATCGTGGGGTAAGAAGCGACCGCGGCCATCGTGGGGTAAGAAGCGACCGCGGCCATCGTGGGGTAAGAAACGACCACGCCCTAATATACAGGCATTCAAAAAGCGCTGGATGAAATTTGAAAGCAGAATCAATTAGAGAATTTATTTCCAGTCATTTCGGCGTTAGTTTCAACCCTGTGCTGCAAATAATGATTTTTTTGGGGCGCGGTCGTTCTTACCCCATCTGACTATAGCTCTTAAGATTTAGAGTGAAATAGAATTCAAAAAGTAGTGCACTTTTTTGTTGTTGACGAGGGAGCATGATACAACATACTTGTATCCTACAGCAACGCCAGCCCTTCCACATTTTACTCCAGTTCCCCATAGTTGCACCCCCCCCCCCAATACCCATGCAAATTTGTTGCCGCTGCAACAAAAAATTCGAACACTTGACGTGCTTTGGCGGCGACAATAGACTAGTGGGCACCCGACAGAGAACAAAATAAAGGGAATAATTTTTTTCTGAGTTCACGCAGAATTATTACATAATTACAGTTTACCTTGCTAATTAAACTAAGGGTAAGAACTATTGATGTCTAAGCGGCGAGACATTTGTAGCATTTTCAAATGTGGAAGAAAGTTAAAAGGAGCAATCTAGCAATACTTATATCGAGTTCGGCATCTACTCAAGGATGTTGTGATGTCGCTGCTTCAATGGAAGCTTTCGTTCTTACTTACTACAATCAGTGGCCTGTGCTCGCAAGGGTCGTGTTGTAACTTTATATCGGAAGTGCATGTTTCGATATTGAAGAAGACCCAGGCTTTAGTGACGTCACTGTTGTCATGGAGACTCTCGCTTTGACGAAACAACCATCAGGGTACGGTGGCCAAGGCTGTAGTGACGTCACTGTTGTCATGGAGACTCTCGCTTTGACGAAACTACCATCAGCGTACGGTGGCCAAGGCTGTAGTGACGTCACTGTTGTCATGGAGACTCTCGCTGTGACATAACTACCATCAGCGTACTGTGGCCAAGGCTGTAGTGACGTCACTGTTGTCATGGAGACTCTCGCTTTGACGTAA
>LQNS02278070.1:2380807-2403276 GCA_001587735.2 Parhyale hawaiensis
GTGGCCAAGGCTGTAGTGACGTCACTGTTGTCATGGAGACTCTCGCTTTGACGTAACTACCATCAGCGTACGGTGGCCAAGGCTGTAGTGACGTCACTGTTGTCATGGAGACTCTTCTTTTGATATATTAGCTTTAGCGCACTGTAGACATGGAACCCTAACAAAATTCTGGGCCACCCCAGAAGATAAAACGTTCATCAGCTGCTGGCAGCCGAAATTTCTATTTCGCGAGGTAGCCACAGGTGGAACCAAACACACGTGTGTTAATTAGGCGGTCAGCTCGGGTGGGGAAGGGGGAGGGAGGGGCTGGGGTGGGCGAGGTGCAGCAGAGGCCGTCCATGGCAGTTTTTATGCACAGCGGCAGACAAGAACAGCGTCCGTGTCTGCGGGATTATTATTACGTACAAGGAACCACAGGCTATCAAAGCTGAAGGCGAAAAAATTGTATTGACTGCCATCTCCTCATCGTTTCAAACTCCATGAGTCGGCCGAAGCGAATGCATCACCTCTTTTTAATGCACGGAATGCTTTTATTAGAAAGAGATGCAGATTTGTCAAGACAAAATCTGTTCACATTTTCGGATAGTGAAATGACCTAAAATTAACCATACTTTTATTTGCTTTATACATTTGCCCAGCGCTCAAGAACGTGTAGTTTTAACGAACAAAATGCATTCCTTGCGTTGCCTTCAACAGAGTCTTTTCTGTTTGAGGTCGCTATGCTAAATTTAGACGAGGGTTTATCGCAGTTTCATCAGGTTCATCAGACAGTCGTAGAACCTCTTTGGTAGGAGCGAGCAGTCAGCCATAGTGTACAGTAGTGTAAGTTTGCCTATCATTCCCTCAGTGGGACTATCCCAACAGAGAACTCTAAGCCCGCAGCAAAAAAGAAATTATCTTTCTACTGCTGAAGTTATAACACTGTTACACAATATAGGTGATAACACACGACCTTTGTAGATCCACATCACTTTAATAGAGGAGGAGGGAGCTCTGCGACCAATTCACAGATTTGCTAGCAAGTCAAACAGATGTTTTGTGGCTGTGAGACGCATTCATGAATCTCATTGGTGGCAGTGACTGGGGAGCAGTGAGTTTTACGGGGAGCAGCAGAGAAACCGATGTACAGACATACATTAGGAGAGACATCCTCCACAGCTAAGAACTCCTCCTTTAGGAGTCGCAAACTCTTAACGGCCAAAGCTTCTGAGGCCACCTTAATCCGTCTTCTTTTCTCTCCCGCTCCAACTACACAGTGTGAAATCTCTAAGCTCTGCATATCAGCGGCTCTTAATAGTGCTAGCGTGTATTCATGATCGTCTCTAGGGCAGGGCTTCTTCCCTTTTTTTCTCTCTGTTCTCAAGTCCTGTACATCCTACTAACACAATGACAATAGCTCATAGAGAGCCGGGGTGTAAGTTCCGGTGTCTCTTTGCGCATGGGCCTATTGGTTCGTCTACTGCCGCCTATCTAATCTAATCTACTGATATGCGATTGGTGCATACGGCGACTGGCTACAGCCATAAGCGACTCATGAGCTTCACGGACGAAGCTCCTAGATTCCTCCTCTCTATTGAAGCTCCTTGGGTAGATCTCTCTGTATCTCTATCAGCATAACACAGGAGAAATTCATTTGCTCAATAGTAAAAGAGCCGCTGAATGATCGTATTTGAAATGAACGCACTGACGACCTCTGAACCTAAATTTATATCTTTTCCACAGCAACGCTATGCTGTACGTATCTTCTTTACTCCGAGTTCAAAACTACTAAACTGAGTAGAAGAAAAACGGATAGAAAGAGAACTAGAACGCCTCGGGCCGTAAGACCATTAACCACGGTGGGGGAAAATTTCAACGTCATTTTTCTATGGCTAGCTTACTCAAGAGTGTTGGAATTTTTCACATCTAGGTCAACCCACCAGACTCCCCGCAAAATAAATGAACATTGTTTAACTCCTTCTCCCACTTTTTGTGCGGACAGACAAACAAATAGACTAAAATATTCAACGAAAACATTATCACCTCACTTTGCTTCACTCGCGGGTTATAAAGATAGTTTTCACAGAAGAGCCACTGCAAAAGTAAGAATGCGACGGTTTCAGTGAAGTGCTGATTTCTCCACTGCCATCTGATGACGTTGCTGGGGTAAAGGGAAAGTCAGCTTGACTGCACCTTCTACTGGAAAGCCCACACACTGGTTTGTGCGGCAGATATAGGCCAACTGGCCACAGAGAAGTAAGTACAGCTGCAGCCGACGACGGCTCGCTGAGAACTATGGCGCATTTAGCGGAAAGTTCAACGACCCCTCAGCCCTAACCCTAAGGTAAGTACCCGAGCCATAGCTATGAACACTAAGCAAATTTGCTGATTCAGCACGCCGAGTGCCATGACAAAGATCGCTCACATGCGTGGGGTTCGTTCCCGGGAGCCTTGGTACAACTGTGCAGCACGCAAGGTCTGCTGCTACCGCTGGTATATACCACGGATGGAGGGGGCATAGCTTAAGCTGATTCTAGAGATAGTTTATTGACTATCCAGTTTTTAGCGTTATATAGTAGTACAAAATGTGGTCACTAGTTTTGGTAACACGGTAAGAAAAACAAAATTAATAGAGATACACATCTATTGAGCCGCACACGTCTTCAGCAAAGGTTTGCGCACTATTGGAGCCGAGTCACAAGCAGTTATACTTTTTAGCAGTAACGCTTCAATTATACCTACGGGCATCACTACTCGAGTCTTACAAGTCCTCCAATTTATCCTAAGTATTACACAAGTAGCTATTGGTATACGCATTCGGGAACCTGACAATTACTGCCAGGCAACATATGAAACTTTTTAACAAAATAATTCTTTCCTAAATCTTTACAGTTTGGTAGGAATAACACACAAACACTAGGAACTATTTGACGAGTATAGGTACTCTGGTTATTTCGTTAAGGGTTAAGCGTTTTCGCAGCATCTATGTCACACACGACAGTTTGGCGTGTGTCCCCGCTTTTGGATCATTATCATTTCGGGACTGAAGGTTCAGTGCATGTCAGTGCAATTTTATCTTAAGTGTCACGCAGCGGGCTGCAGGTAGCCGAGAGGACTCTTAGTTTTTTTTTACTTCAAACTCGTGATCTAGGTACTGATTCGCAACAAATTAACAATGCTGCAGCAGTTCAACAGAAATAGTACTAATACACTGTGCTCTCCATGCCGGGGCTGCACTGTAGATTTGCAAGCGCAGTGTGACGCGAGGGTGTGCAGTTTGCACGTCGCGCATGCTACCGTATCTATGCTACTGACTTAATTTAATGAGCAGGTATTAGAATGGCGTCCGAGCTGCAAATTCTCGCACCAAGTTGTGCATGTGAATGTTTAGCGTGGCTCGGCATTTGATGCTTGTTATTAATATTTCATAAGAACAACACGGCCTGATGCGTCACTGCAGGACGCGAGAAGTATTACTGCAGAGCTAGCATTGATGGTCCACAAGAAACCAAACGTTAGCTATAACTTAATTAGCATGGGCACCGATCGACCGATAAAAAAAATTAAATAAACCGATTTAAACTACACCGCGGATAAGTCGACAGTGTTAACTGAACGGGTGAAAGAATCTCAGGGAGAAGCCGAGGCCTCGACTGCCGCCCGCTATGAGCTATTGCCGCTATGACAATATTTACATAAATTCATGGACGCCCAGCGGTGGAAAAGAAAAAAGAAGAAAAGCTTAAACTGAAAGGGAAAGAAAAATCAATTACTGAATCAGATAACGGTTTCATTCATCATGTTAATGGTAAAGTCTTCTTGATCGCTCACGTAACACCTAGCTCATCTCGGAAGCTCACACACATTGGTTCGTGAGGGAGTGCACGGCTGTAGTTGACTACAGACTGCCACAGCTAAGGTGAGGTGCCAAACACAGAAGAATTATAAGACAACTGTGAATCTCTGGGCGTCTCCTCTTCTGGTTGGGTCAGTACCCTAGCAAGAGACTATGAATGGCTGAAACGTTGACGCTTCATGCACAAGCATTAAGACTTTGCCTCCCTGGCTGGGAACCGAATAGCTGACCTCGAGATAACGAACAAGTCAGCGCTTTTTGCCTCTCTGGCGCTGGATGCAGGACCCGGAGGTGTTAATGCTGTAATACGGCCGCGGGGAAGAATTTGAAATTATTATTATTATTATTATTATATTCCTAGCTTAACCACCGCACCCTCATCAAAAGACGTGATCCAAGCAGTGTAGCTCGTTTTTCATCTCAGCATTCCTGCCGGGAGAACACAGTTTGGTTGAGCACGCTACTACTGGCGGGAAAAAAGCGCAAAGAATAGTAATAGATAATCGAGTGGACGGCTTCTTTCGTGGCCTTCCACTCGAGAGAGACTTGATTAGTTTAGATAGGCGGCAGTAGACGAACCAATAGACCCATTCTCAAAGAGACACCGGAACTTACGCCAGGCCCTCTATGAGCTATTGCCATTATGTTAGCAAGATATATAGGACTGGAGAAAAGAGAAGAAAAAAAAGAAGAGTGAGAAGACTTTCAGTCGAAGAGACGATCATGAATGGACGCTGCACGATCAATAGCCACTGATATGCGGAGTAAAAGATGTCAGACTGTGTAGTTGGAGCGGAAGAGAGAAGAAGACGGATTAAGGTAGCCTCGGAAGCTTTGGCCGTTGAGAGTGTGAGACTCCTGGAGGAGGAATTCTTAGCTGTGAGGGATGTCTCTCCCAATGTATGTCAAGACAATTTTTAAACGCTTTAAATGATTCCGCACTAACAACGTCGGAAGGGAGACTATTCCAAATGCGAACTGAGAAATACGGAAAGAACTGCTGACTTAAAGGTTGTAGTTCCGTTAGTCCGAGCTTCATGCTGGAGTTTTTGACCGTTGTTTCGCAAGCGATCATTAAGGTCTCCTTGAAAGAGTCCCGTTGTAGGTACGTCGTTGAAGCCATTCAAGTACTTGAATGTTTCTATTAGTTGCCCCCTGAGTAGTGAGTAAAGCACCGAGATGCACACTTTTGACCTTTCACCCTCGCGACCTTGCGCGTGACCTTGACCTTCCGGTTTAGGACGGCCAATGCACTTTCGGTGTAGCGGGGGTTCGGGGGGCGCGAACCGAAAGTGGGCGGGGCCTGGGAAACCGGAAGCAGNCGTCTTTGCTCGAGAGAGATCAGACTAGACTAGAGGTGTTCCGCGTACTAGGTCGGCTATCTCGATCGACAGCCCACCTCACGGATCAGAAAGGGAAAATGTATAGAACCTACCTAACTTTACAAAACAAACTTCGTCAGCAGGAACTGCGGCCAGCTGCAACATCTCCTGCGGAAAATGCACTCGGGGCGAAGAATTTGAAATGGTCATAGATATGTTAAAACTGCGACAATGTTACTTACATACGTAGGACAAGAAATAGGATCGAAGCAATCAGAATATTTTGGTAAAACTGAGTTAAATACGAAGGTGTAAATAAACAATTTGGATGCGCTAACACGCACACAGACACGCACACAATACGGCAGCGGGTGAGGGTGTCAACGATATGGACGAGTGCACACAAAAACTCGCCAGATGACTGCAGCCACCGGTGGTGTGGTGGAAAAAATCCCATCCAGCTCTGTCGCTGAGGCACTGCAGGCACCGCGGTCGGGACAGAAGAGCGTATGGTAGTTTTGTAGCATAGGTACTTAAGGATAAGCCTTAGTGAACTTCTAGCAGCTGGATGCTTATTAGAGTAACGGCACGTTGGATTGGGCGCCAAAATTTAAGCCTTCGAGACTTAACTTGTCCGAAACTGGAGACAGGTGCAACGACTTCAACCCGTTGAATTGACGAGCTGCAGACAGTGACTCGCAATTGGTTAACCTGGAGATTCCAGAAACTCGATCCTAGTGCGCAAGATGGAGTTTTCAGTTAAGCTCAAGCTAATCGCGCTTCGTTTAGCATTTGCTACACGATTCAAAGCGGCAAAGCCAAAGCTCCTGTCTCATGTTTGGGTTTCGGACAAGTCAAGTGTGGGTATCTTAGATTGACTTTTGTGAAAAAATGGAACTTGTCATAAATACTAAAGGTTTTGCTTGCTTAAGGCGGGTTCACACAGGACTCAAGTGACCAAGAATTCTCTAGATAGCGTCCGAATGTTCCTCGTGTCCATGTAAACACAACTTTGTGTCCACCAAAAACTTACTAAAATATTAACCGTCACGTCAGCAGAATATCTCTTGAAGACTGCACGCATGAGATTAAAACACACACGTTCTGTGGTGATAGCTCGTTGAGGGCCGGGTCGTCAGGCCCGGCTACTCTCTGGGAATGGGCCTGCAGTGGCGTTGGTCATACTATCGCCAGCTATCTATTCTATCCATTGGGTGGCTCTGGCGAACGCGTCACTATAAACGTGAACGTTCAAATACTTTCGCATCATCTTTCCGTTACCATTTCTTCACAAATGCATTCAAAACTCAGTACATTAACCGATCATCAAGTCAATCAAAGACTTTATTGACATATTTTAGAAAACGAAAAAGCTGGCTAGCCCCAGGGGGAGACTGTTGCATTGAAGCAATTGCGTCATCGGGATTACAGACCATTTGTTTTTGCCCTTGGGAGATCCTGCCGGATTGTAGCTCGGCCTTATTTTTTTACCAGAAAAAAATTTATTTATACCAGCAACATTCATGATGAGAGCGTTCTATGAATGCAGATCGCCAAGCAATGTTCTGACTTTCTCATTTAGATTTCAGTTATCTCTTCTGGTATTGTACGTGTACAAATAATTTGCTAGCATTTACCTACATACGGCACTCTAGCTGTGTCCAAGATGCGGATAAACTGGCCGTATGCATCGGAGGAGAACAGAAAAAACACAAACTTGGACGCCTTGACGTCTGACTTATGTAAAATGTGTGTATACCTATAGGCTAGAAAAACACAAACGCGGCCGATATCGCAATTTTTAAAGGATTATTCCACTAATCCAAAACGTGTACTCCAGAGAAGGCAGCTGCAGCTTTAAACTCCATTTTTTTATTTCTTGTCATACACGTCCATTTCTCTCTCACTCTTGAAAAAAAAAGGGGTTAACTGGTCTATATCTTCTAAATTTCACGTTCCACTCTTCACCCTGCTCTGAATACCTTGCAATCGTATCGTTACAAATTGGTTTGTTTAGTAAACTATATTTCATATTCTCATTGTACCTTTTTTGTGTCAACTCTGTTTACCTGACGTTTCTCTTAACGGAAGATAGCGTCCCTATCCTCTCCCTAATAACATGCAGGCATTGTGCCAGTAACTCTCCACAAGCCCGATGCTAATTCTCATTTATGTTAGTATTAAGTATTTTTTTATTAGTATTAAGAATGTAAACCTCAGGCCGTGAACTGTGCCCTAACCTTGTTGGACACAACATCCGTATGTTAGGGTACAGCACCTATATGAAAAATAAATGATAGTTGATTTGATTTTGAGACTTTTGTACTGGAAAATGCGATCCCCGTACAGCTACTGGACTTGGATAACAACCAACAAAAGATTTATTTTTCTCATCTGGATGCAGCGCCAACACATCAGGGGCGCAGCTCCCTAGAGGTGTTCATTCTTATAGCAAACATAGGGAGAAGACGTACAGTTGACGTGCAGATTTACGCTATAGGAGACAGTTTGTGTTCAATAAAAACAGACAGAAAGAATACATTATAAAGTAATTTTTTATTTTATTTTTAAACGGCGGCATGATCTCTTATGCTACTTGGCTTTATATCTACAAGCAAGTATGCATCACTATTACGGTTCTGTTACGGCCAGAGCAGACCCCAAGCTGTGGGTTCAGAAGGTATTTCCAGAGACCAACATCGATTTTATATTTCAGAATCAGCGCACAATTTTCTTTTTCTGGAGGTATTGGCAGCATTTTTATGAGTGGGCCCAATTTTTGTGTGTGTGTCAGCATTTTCTACATTTTGAATGTAAATTATTATTTATTATGGGAAGTAGTTCTCGGTCCGTATAAAATCAACTGATGCAAGCTGTAGTGATGGAGCGAATATTCGCATCCGCGGAACATCCGCACCTTCTTGGACATAAGCATCTGCAGATGCTAAGATGGTAACATCCGCATCCATGAATGTCAGAACTGTAAAATCCGATGAAGATCCGTGGCAAAGGACTAGCGGATGTGCAGGTTTAGCACTGTACACTAAACTCATCCACAGTGCTGAAAACTGCAAATTTTCACCTGGATTGAAATGTGTGCAAGAGCTGTCCCTGTCTACAAAGCACATTTAAGTTTTCTGCCGTCGTGAGAGGGTGTGTGTGTTTGTGGTGGGGCGAATATCCGCAGATCAGCCGCACCTCTTTTGAACAACCGCATCTGCATCCGCGGATGTCGAGATGGTAACATCCGCAACTGCATCCTCATCCGCGGATGTCTGAACGCTTAAAGATCAGCATCCGTGGATGTCCAAAGAATGACATCCGACCCACCACAAGCAGGCTCTTGAGTTTCGTGACAGACTACCGAATTCTCCAAAAGAGAGTCCACTGAAATTACCGAATCTTATCCTGTCAATACTGAGCTATTATTCGCATTTCTGTTACAGAAAGAATCCATGTTATGATGGAACTGTATAACGATTCTGTTGTAAAAACAAGATGTTAATAAGTCTTCTGCGAATGGATTGCAAGACAATTACTGACGCTGTAGGATTTTTTTATGTGTATAGCAAACAGTTTTTTCCATTAGTCAAAGCCATGAAGAAGTTTTTGACTGCAAACGCAAGCCAATAAATGGCTCATCTAAACCATTAAATTATTTTGCATGCCAACCGTGTTAATATTAATGGTGCCTCAGAGAAATGGACGTATAGTTGCCAAATAAGTGACGAAATATTCAACCAGATTGTTATAGTACTACCAGTTATACCCTCGGTTGCCGTGCAACCGAGGGAAGTATTAATAAGAGGAGGCAGCAGCGGCTACGAAGCTCGGAAACTAAAATTCTTTCCGAGGCTGACTCCCTCATTGGCTGCACGGATGGCTAGGAGCCTGTGATTGGTGGCAACAGTAATCTCAAGAAATGAAAAATTCCTGACCAACAGACCACATGTGGCTGTCTTCCCTCCATCTATGAAACATGTCTGGTGCCGTCGGAGGACGTTATGTACGTTTTTACTCGTATATAATGATATAATGTACGTATTAATTTACTAATCTACTCATATAAACTGCACGCATAAATGTCTGAACAGTACATGAATGGATGGATGTAGCCGCAAATTGAATAATGAGACAGATTGTAACAACAGTAAGCCTAAAACAATGTTTCCGTCTCGGTACCTATATGGAAACATGAAGCATGTTTACTTCTTTCTTTTTACTATGTATCGCATTCAACTCAACAAGACAGTTTATCAGACGGAACGTTCATCAACCCATGGAAGCTCGAGCAGACCAATGGATGGACTGAAGGAATAAACAGCAAAAACGTCTTACGACCAGAAAGATATACTGAATATGTCGTGTCCCTTGAAGGGCAATCATCGTACTAAAAACTGGCCAGGACAGGAACACGAGCTGCCTTAGCGATACTTCGATTTTACGCGATGACGAATTCTCTGTTGCAGGAAACTGGCTTAAAAATAAGCGCCCAAAAGTCCCGTGTTGCCGCCAACGCATAAGGCGCGTTCGATTAGCTGGTGAAATTATGGTTTCGAGGCTTGACTTGTTCACAACTTTAGACAGGAGTGTTGGTTTCGCTGCTCTAAGTCGTGGCACAAGCGTTAGAAGCAACGCGATTACGCTGAGCCTGCCCTAAACTCTACTTGAAGGAGCAAAACTGAATTGTTATTTCTTTCAAGTTTGCCAAAGAGTAAGCACATACTAATAAAATTAGATAAGTCTTCCTTAGTCTGTGGAATAAGCGATTAAATATCAACACCTGAAGCTCAATCAGAGATCTCGGTCGAAGCTAACGTACCTGTCAGTCCCGGACAAGTCAAGCCTTCATCTGCCAATCGAACGCAATAGAGTGACGTGTAGTCAATTGCAGCACGGATAAAACCGAGCCATTTTTTTATTCCAAGAAACCTAATTCGAGCTTCAAAGAAATTTCTGAATAGCTAACACTATTTTTTTTCGTTCAATAATAAGCTACACTTGGCTAGCAAGTGTGCCATGACGCAGGTTTTTAGAAAGAAAAAGAAGACAAAGTCACAGTTTTCCTCCTCTGGATAAAATAATGTAGTTGCTAGAGTCGGAGTCGTACATTTTTAGATACGAGGAGTCGGACACTCACTTTTTCTAGGAGTTTAAATGAGTTTAATTGGGCCTATTTTCTTAAGAAGAAGTAGGAGTCGGACTCTTCTGGGAGTCCGAAAAATGGGACACTGCCAGGAACCAGGAGTCGGGCCTCGGTCCATCCGAATCTGCATTCCTGATAGCTCTGTGGTCAGTCGAAGCCGAAATTAGGCTTCGTGCTCATGTTCATTGCATCAATATAAAGTAAATATTATAAAGTAAATATTATAAAGTAAATATTATGCCACCACCATCGCCAAACCAGCTCCCGTTTTAGACAACTTCTGCTCGACGCCTTAACTATACAAAAACCGCCAAAAAAAATCCTCTCACCAAACGACGAATTTTCTAAGTCAGCAACTTGCGTATCGAGAAATTGGGATGCAAGTGCGCTCACAAGACCATTCAGAAAATAACGTTAAAAAAAGGTAGTGACAAATGAAACCCATTATTGGATTGGAAACTTATAAGTCCTTGCCGTTTTTAATTAGACGTTTTTGTCGATTAGGCCTTTTCTCTTCAATAGCTGTGTTTAGTCGTTCCATCTGTTGAGCACAGAATTCCGCACTGGCCGTTTGATTTTCGTTTAATCCATTCGTTACGAATGATCCCCCTCCCAGTCCTATCACAAACGCATCGTTTTACGCGGATGACGATCTTGTTTCACGCGATGTCGTTTGTTACCGGGGCTAAGCCATTCCTTGAGTTGCTTCATATAGTTGTGTGTGCACCAATTTTCGTCTCCAGTAACAATTATGTAAGGAAATCGTTGCTTGTATCAACGAGTTGGACGTTGACGAACAAGCAAATCGGCGGAGATTGTGGATCGTTGATTCACATTGCTGCCACTAAAGGCATACGGAACCCATGATCCATAATTCTGAACCTTTCCCATCGAGTGACGATGCTTCTGCACAGCAGGGTGGGAGCATTTCATTTTCTCCGCCAGTTCCCTTGTCGCCAGACGAAAATTTTCGTGCAAAAGTGAGTTTAATCGTTCCTCATCGATCTCAACAGGACGACTAGAATGAGGAGAGTCTTTGAGGTTAGAATTTCCGTTTTTGAATTGGCATGCCAAGAACGTGCGGTCCTTCCAGCTACGGCACCTTCTCCGTACATGGCGCAAATATCATGGGCAGCTATTGTGGCCTTAGAACTTTGGTTGAAAGCAAAAAAGAGATTCGGAAAATACTCATTTTTCTCTACTTAACATTCCGTTTTGGCTGACTGAAAATAAACTGAAATTACCAGGTATACTTGAAAACAAGAAAATAGACTGCACTTGCTTTCAAATATAATTAAGACATAGATTCCATAATCGAAAAATACTATACAATCCATAGTTAAGAAAACGGCAAGAACTTAGTTTCTAACCCAATAAAAAAATGAAAAAGCATTGATTATGACGCTTGAAAAAGTAGTTGATATCTATATCAAGAGAGAAAGAAGACATACAAATTCAATAAGATGTATGGGTGAAAGTTTTCAGTTCTTTATTGGCTACTACTGTAATCTATTTTACAAACATGCTCACCACACGATAGACTTATGTCATACTGAGAAACTAAATGCCTTTTAGAACAATTTTTACTGAATGGCAATCGAATCATAGGCTATAAGAAAAAAAACAAGGGGCACAGCCTACACTAGGTCTACGAACCCTTAACGTGACTGACTACGTTTTCACTATTCTACTCACGAGGCCGAGGAGGAGGAGCAGCAGAAGCAGCGGTCGCGTCATCATCTCGGTATGGTGACTGCTCCTGGCAGGGTACAGGCAGCCATGCGATGTGAGTACCTAAGGTACTCTCGTACCAGTGGTACGTGGTGCGCTGAGCTGCGTCAGAGCAGTGTGTAGGTACTTTCACTGTGGTAACGCACCACTCACACTGCGCACCACACACTGTTACCGCACATAAATATTGACGAAATGGTGCGTTGCGTACCACTCACTATAATATATTAAGCTATACACAAATGAATTGGAAAATGCGCACCCTGCACTCACTGTTATTTCACCTAACGACTACTGACACAACCGATCGTCACAAAACACTCGGTACGTTTTCTTTTCAACACACGAGTGATTTTAAAACTGCCCGTCGAGAAGCCCGGTGCTGGGAAATCGCGATTAATTTAGCACTTAGTGATATGTCAAGCGATTAATTTAGCACTTCGTAATATGTCAAGCGATTAATTTAGCACTTCGTAATATGTCAAGCGATTAATTTAGCACTTCGTAATATGTCAAGCGATTAATTTAGCACTTCGTAATATGTCAAGCGATTAATTTAGCACTTAGTAATATGTCAAACTGATATTTCAAACTATAAGAAATCCAAGTGTTGGTCAGAATTCCTGTACGCCAATTTTTTTTAAAGCATGACACGGCAGTTTTACGATATAAACTTGTTGACACTTAGAATGAAGGAAAAAAAAAGCCTGATCGATGTATTTCAAAACAGTTTCGTCAAAACACACAGCACTGAAAGTTCGTCTGCACTTGGAACAAAATGGATAATTCGAATAAAAAATAAATACGACTGCTATTCCACGGACAGCCTTAGTGGTATTATCTGGAGGATAAAATCCTCATAGTGTGAAAGTATATAAACATGGAATTCAGCGCTGCACAACAGATAGAAATAAAGAATTAATAACACATGAAAATATTTCATCATCCCACTATAAGTGAAACAAAATTTTGCTCATAGCTTGATTTCTCTCCGTCCCGATGTGACGGATTAGATAGGAGAAATTACAACTTCTGGAAAGCAAGGGCCCCGTGGCCCTACCATTTTTTGTTTTTAACTAAAGGAGTGAAAACCACAGTTCATTTACAGAAGATAGTTGTGTAAAATTTGGGTGAATGCGCTTCGCTCCTAAATTTCCAGGTTTGTGACGTCAAAATTATGTCACGTCACTATGGAAATATCAAAGATTCCTCGCTGCAACAGTAGCGTGACGCAATTGTGACGTCACAAACCTGAAAATTTAGGGGTGTAGCGCATACACTCCAATTTGACACAACTATCTTCAATGATGTACTGTGCTGAAAACACCTCAAGTACGCTACAGACCGTACTTCTCAGTGGTAGCATGGATACAAGATTGTAATTCTAGTGCGAGTTTTTTTTTTTTCTGAGGGCAAGTTCCTCACATTCAGCAGATCAGCAAAGGAAATGCGGAAAATGTTCCAGATAGCAAACTCACGAAAAAAAAAAAACAGTAAGAGCGAAGGAAAGTGGCTACGTTGAGGTAATTAGTTTGTGCCGTTATTTATATAATTATAGTCATCCACAAGGCTATTCTAAGACGCACCTATAGTGTGATGATAAACGTGGAACCCTTGCATCAGGGTGTTCCCACACAGGATCAACGAGCTTGGGCACAGCAAGTTGGGACAGAAGAGCAAGAACAGAGTAAAGCATCGTCAGCAGCAGTATGAACGTGGGAAAAAGGCAAAGTGGGCACGAAAGACAAGACGTCCCGAAGCGTAGCTAATGGCAAGGTAACCTACACAAACCCCTCGCGGTCGCCGCTCCTATTGCATATGATAGGCGATCCTTTAACTTACCTAACCTTATGGGGCATCCAATGCCCCGGAGGGGGCTATTTTACAACGGCCGGGGCCACTAGAAGGGAAAGAAACCAACAGTGATAAGTTAAATAGGCCTCAGCACTGAGGTATATTTCGCGTCACTCTATGATTTCAAGTTTCCATTTTAGCCAGTGAAATTCAGAGGTGGGCATCTATGGTCTCGGCAGTCACAGGAGTCAAAAAGGGCCGAAGGACCGCAGATCTCCGGCCTTTTTTACTTTTGTGGAAGGGCCGCAAGTGTCCATCTATGCTGACACTCGCTATATTTGCGAACTCAACCAAGGGCACCTAGGTGGCCTTGACTCAACCCACCGCCAGCCCCACTTTGGCGCCCGGTGCTCATGACGTAGCTGGGCACCCAAACCTCTGCTTCCTCACCTCACTGAGAATGGACGGACCTCTCGTTCCGTCCCTTGTCCCATATCTGGTTGAATCGTTACGTAATCCAACCCGATTGAATCTCATCTGCATCTAATCGAATTTGAACTAAATGTAGTCTGCTCTGAAGCTGATCTACCTAATAATCCTAACCTATTCGGTATCTAATGTGAACCTAGCCGATTCTGAGCCTAACTTACTATACTGTGCTAATGAATCTCAATTCATCCGAATAAAGTACCAAGCAAGCCCGCAGGAAGTGGTTACGCGCAATGCCGAGATTACTCATTGTTGGCCGACCGGTCACGGAGCGTGGCAGCAACACCTTCTCACACGACGAGTGGCACGCACAACTCTACCTGGACCTCGTCCGGTGACACCTGGAGACAATGTGTTTTTTATATGCACGTATTTTATCATAAAATTTTTTTCTGTTCTCCTCTGGACGCTGTGCCCAACATATTATAGGCGTGCAGCACCTGAGGTGTTCCTTCTTAAAGCTAAGACAAGGAGAAGAGCCACAGTCGGCATCTAGATTTACACTAGGGGACAGTCAGTGGTCACCAGTTATTAAGACATTTATACATCATACAAGTAACATCCTCGTAATGAAATTATATGTATGACATAGCATTGGAAACATTGATTAGCAGGGTATATGATCAGAGTACCTATATCAACCCAAGTTAAGCCTACAGTTAAACCTATCAAAGAAATGTCGCGAAAACACCATTTCGTAAATTCAAGCCACCTTAGTTCATTACTCATTTCTCGAATAGAGCTTTTCGGAACTAAAGTCGCCAAATTTAATAACTCCAATTCCCGAAAGCACTTTATTTTGATCTGAGTCACTTCCAGTCACCCAATGAGTTAAATTAATATCCCTAAAACACTTTTTAATTGAGTTCACCACACTATATGAATTTTGCGAAAACACCTTCTTTGAATTGAAGTCGCTGAACACTAAATTCATTTGCCGAAATGAAGCCTGGCCCATTTGAGACCCTCGGGATCACTGCCCCCCCGGGCTCCACCCCCTTTTCTGCACGGACTCGCCGAGTATCACAGTGTTAGCACCATGACTAAACACCATAACGTAGTTCAGCCATGACTAACACTACACGTAGGTATGTAGGACACCGAACTACAGCGGCGACATGTTTACGACCCCACCTCTGACCGGCTCCAGCCGCATGAAGCTGGAATTGTTCACAGGGAATTCCCGTTCCTATTCGGACGCACGCGTGCAAAGGGTCCAGTAGCTTTGGTACAACCTAACCCGGATGCGTGCAGCAAAGTTTTCCGTCTTCTGAACTTAACGTTATAGTAAGTTATATATATATTAAATTATAGTAAAATTTTTTGCTTCAACGAAACTCCGCTTCCTTTACCGACGTTTCTCGTATCATCTCATTAATAATATGTAGGCATTGGGCCAGTGACTCTCAACAGACTAGATGATAACTCTCTCTTATGTTAGTGTTTAGTATTCTTCCTACGTTAGCATATTGGACACAGCATCCATATGAGAAAATAAGTGTTATTTCTTTCTTTCTCAGATTGCTTTAGTTATATTTCTAAAAGTCTTGATGCGTGTCATATTATAGAGGATATAAAATATCACACCTTAGAAAAGGCGCACCCCATTTTAAGCTGTAGTATGTCTAGTTTTAGTTTTAGATTTCTCTGTTTTTATCACAGACAGACTAAAAACGTTAAACACTATCGCGACCAGGAATTTCAATTAGCTAGGCTCGTAATCCCACGTAAAACTTGTACCTACTTCAAAGTTTCAAAAGGTAATATGTCTATTTTAAGTTTTGAGTTTTCGTTTTTATCATACATAGGATGAAAAACTATTAAACATGAGTGTCTGGCAAAAGTTGTCCTACTTCTTTAGTTTCAAACTGGTTAACACAGACTACCTACTTGGGTAAATCCCCAAGTCAACAGTGAATCTTGTCCCATGTATTAGTTTTAAGGAGGTTACTTGTAAAAAAAAAAAAAACTAGTACCTCAGGGTGCCGTGCCCTGATTTGTTGGGCACTGCATCCGCATGAGAAAATCCAGAAGTTTTCTTCCTTTACTCTTCGTAATTCTCTGCTCAGGAATATTTTTCGCATTTCTTTGGTTTGTTTTCTACTCAGGTCGCGGATCACGAGCTTGGCGAAAAAAAAAAATAGCCCCATGGTACGGATATCATAATATCTATATATACCGCTTAGAGGTAATTTAGTAGTTTTCTCTTCTTATAACTTAAAAAATTGGCAATGCATTGATTTCTTTGCAATTAAGCAAATGAATTTTCTCTTATCTAATGCTTCTTATGGGGACGGTGAGACCGACCAGTCTAAATAAGCAACCAACAAAGGGCGCACTAAAAGAAATTTCGGCACATTTTGATGCACTTATACGCATCATCCCACAGCAGACTCAAAAGTGCATCGTCAATATGCTAAATGCATCATCATGACACGCTTTTCCTAATTCTGCTATAATGATGATAAAGTATCGCTGCAGTTTTCACTTTTCTTCGATTATAACTCCCTTTAGCAAAACTTTTTTTCCAATGGAACGGATAATTTTCGATGACACGCAACGGAAGTTTATATTTAATGATGATGATTGAGTACGTGCTAACAAATAGGTAACAAATTTTTTACACGTCACCTAAGTGATGGAAGGGCTGTACCGCTCAGCTTAATTAAGACAGTTCATCTTTTTATGATCAATTGAGTTGTTCGTTGCCGTGCATCCTTTATAAGAAATTTTTTAGCTAAGCAAGTATGATCAGTGAAGAAGTCTTATCACAAATTCTTCAAAATAATTTCTTACGGCCAAGCACACTATCATAGCAAAAACTACACTTCAGGTTTTTAAGGTAATCTCGTCACTATGCACCGTATAATAAACAATATGTGAAAATTTATATATTTGTCTATCTGTCTATTTTCTGTCATGCTTTAAGAAAATAAATAAGCAAAAATTAGGCCAGGTTGGAGACTGGTCATCCTGTCCATTGAGTATTGCTAGGTGGAAAATAGACCAAGTTGCTAATGATGGCAAACACATTTTAATATGTTGGAACACACTTCTTGCTCAGCCAACGTTGAAATCCAAGCACTGATGATATCGACAGCTTCTCTCACCGCTGCCACGGAACTTACATTCCTCACAGATGAGGGGATGGGGGGGGGGGGTCTCGGGTCATTTGTTCCTTCCGTCAAATTGGTGCCTTAGTTCTTTGGGACCCGAGGTCGACTGCAGCTACACTTACTCATCTGGGGCCAGTGGGCCTATACCCGCAGAACAAACCAGTGCATGTGGGTTTCCCAGGTGAGGGTGTGGTCTAAGTTGACTTTACTTTTACCTTACACTGAAACTACTGTATATCCGCTCTCAGTTCAAGTGCAAATTGAGTAGATGATCAACGAAGTACAGAAGAAGTAATTTTTCACGGTGCAGTGGACACACAATAACATTTTGATGTACTGAAGTAGGGTAAACAGCATACCCGGCGGGAATTTAATTAAATTCAATTATGCCTACTGATATAATTTTGTTTTTCGCATGTCATCTAGCTAAGGGAAGGAAGAAGTGTGCTACTCAGATGAATTGAGCACTCATTTCTTATGGCAATATGAGCTGGCCATGGTAGCGTACGGTAGGTATCTTTCAAAATTAAATTAGTAACGAAACTATGATCAGTGATGAAGAGTCATAACAATTTCCTCGCTGCCATATTGCCAGTGCGGGTAGTCTACTTATTCATAAGGCAGCGGTGTGTATCCAGGATCCGAGTGTCACTCTACCATCATAAACAATGCAACATTAGCTAACTCCCTTTACTTTACTGTGCTAACTCTCTCGGTAATAGCTCTCAGTAATACATAAAACTACCGCCGCTTGAAAAAGTTTATATCATGACCTGAATTAACTTCATTCGCCTCCTGCTTAAATTTGATTAGTTTTTACCCGCTCATAGGACGTGCCGTCATTTTTGACGACCGGATAAGTTAGTTTAGAAAGGAAAAATATTTACACAACACGCTCTCAGCCAATCACGGAGCTACTTCTTTGAATTATGTACCAAATCCCGCAGTTTCTTTTCATGACGTATATAGATAGTACGAGATGCAATAATGTAGTGACAGTACTTAACTGTAATAAGAACCACCCCATTGCATGAGAAACTAACTATGTTCCTTGTTTCCATGCCTTACTTCATTCTGCAATGCCGTAGTTATATAAATGAAGCCGCCAAACTTTCAGTAACAAAAAACAAACCCGGATGCTCTGGACAAGTTTTCATAGCCGCGAAGATATCCCCGCACCAGATCTTACGAAGGCAAAAATATTCACTTGGTTTAGAAGGAAAAAAATTCCTGTAGACAGACATGACGCAGAAAACACGTCTCTGTCTGCTATGGGTGGGATGGTGTAGCCGTCTTACACAAGACAGTTACCAGGCGAGTTCAAGATTATATAATAATAATAATTATAATATTGAATAATTTAAGCCTCTGTCTCCACAACAAAGGCGCTTCAACAGAGGAGCACATAAGGGACACATAAAATGTCGATAGAAACGTGGAACCCAAGCACGGAGGCGTTCCCACACAGGATCACCGTGCATGGGAACAGCAAGTCGCGAAAGAAGAAGAAGGACATAACAGCAAGCGATAAGAGCATTAAAATGGAAGGAAGCAAAGAGTACACTAAGGACAGACTACCTAGCTAAGGCGACCAATGTCGGGGCCACATATGCATTTCTACGCCCAACTGGTTGCTCGGATGAGCAGCTCGCGGTCCATTTCGCTACATATTTAAAATCGGTAGCATAGATACCGTGGCATAAATGACGTCCGAGCCTCGCATCCTTGCATCAAGTTGTCTCTGTAAATGCATAGTGTGTCCTCGGGAGGTGTTTCTCCCCATAACATGGGATGGGTGAGCCTAACTCACCTAACTCTATCCTGTGTCCACAACGATAGGAACATATTGCATACCTAGGCACTGTGTTTACCGTATTCATGTCTAAAACTTACGTCGTGTCCAGAGACGAGGCAATATAAAACCACACCGTCTCCAAAAAGTTGATAACTTCGCTTATTCCGAAACGCGAACAGTGTTTCTTTCCCAGTCTATTATTATTCAACCTTTTCGCCTCGGTGGCTCAGTGACAGCGACTCGGCATCGAGTGACGCTGTACCATACCAAGTTCGAGTCCTCCGGCTTTACAGCGCTGTCAACGATCTAGACTTCGGCCGGCACCGCGAGGCGACGGGAAGCACGGCGAAGGACTCTCAAACTGGTTCTCGGTAGCCTACTGACTACTTCTTCTGTTCTTCACACTAACAGATTTATAAAATTTCAGAATTCTACAATTTCTACTAATGGCTGCAGCCGTGAAATTTCACAGTTCTGCAAGGCCTCTCAGGTGGATCCGTGTAACGTTCCCACTGTGCCATGGCAATCCCTCTCGTAGTCTACAACACTGAGACGCGACGTGGGGTCTCGTAAGACCGACCTCCTTACTGGTAATTCCTAAGCTAGCTCCGGTATAACTGGACCCGCGGAAATCCCTCGGTAACAGACAATAGCAAAAGTCCCAATACATTTGCACAGAGGAGCTAATGGGCATAATAATTAAAAAGTTCTTACCCAGTTGCAACCGGTTGCTCACTCCTGTATCATACCGTAGCTTCTGCAGCTTCTTTCTTTGGGAAGCGTAAGAAACAGGGCAGTTACGTAGGTAGGAAGAAGCGTATTAATATATATGATGTGCGCGTTTGGTGGATTTGCGCGATCGATCGATCGCGCTGCGCGTTTGGTGGATGTTGTAGGTATTAGGCCGTAATTTCGGGTNTTTAATGTCGGGTAGGTTAGGGGAGGCAAGGACTGGTTTTTTTGTTTTCCATTTTAAAATTTGAACGATCCACCAAACGCGCAGCGCGATCGATCGATCGCGCAAATCCACCAAACGCGCACAACATATAGACTAGTGTAACTGGCCGTCAAAAATAACGGAAAAAAATTCACGACTAAATTTTCGCACCGTTCCGTTGCTACAGCTGCGAACTTGCAGAAGGAACATACGAGATGAGCGTTTTCTGCCTAAGAGCGTTTGCAACTCCTCCGGTCTTTCGCTGGATAGTATTAACTTCAATTCAGTATTATGATTAAGTCATGGTATCCTATAAATTGAAAGTTTTAACTCAGGCAAAAAGCAAAAGCTTTTTTGTTAAAGTTTGAAATCAAGTTAGAAAACAACTGATGCAACGAATATATTGGTGGGAAGAAAGTTATAATTCAGGATGTGAGACAGTGCATGAAAGGCTGGAGATGTCTGCCGTGCTTCGGTTTCAACGTTGGCAACGTAAGAATTGCATTCACGTGTGAACTGACCGTATACTTTTACCATCATCTGCAACCTGGACTTTTTTTTTACCCTTTAGTTTATATTCGAGCCTGACAGGATGGCTCCAGTCTCGAGTAGAATTTGATTTATTTTTCGCCTGTTTTCTTGAAGCCCGACAGAAAACGGACAGATAGAACAGATAGATAACTACACATCGGCATTCATTATACTGCACTTAGACTATCATTATACTATGTACTAGGTTAATTTACAACCGCGCCCACGTCAGAATGTGGTCCAAGCAGTGAGACCGCCGGGTGCGAACACCACTCGGACGGACCACTGAGTGGTAGCTATTCAAGACAGCATAATTTGTTTCAACTGTCACGTGCGCTACTACTGACACGGAAACCAGGCGCAAAGCATCTCACAGAGACGCAAGAGAAAAAGATAAGCAGACAAAATAAGGGATACCCGTGCTGAGGGCCCCTTCCGCGGCTCCCTCATGGGAGCACGTAGGAGCGCCGTAGAATAAATCTGTCGCCACAGGGAACAGAAGGGGGATGTATTTAGAGGATCTACCTAACTTGACAAACTACACTTAGCAGCAGGAACTGCGGCCAGATGCAACATCTCCTGTGGAAAGTCACTCAGGTTACTCCCAGGGGGAGTGAGGCCAAAAATATCCAGACAAGGATAGGTTCCACCAGAATATCGCCTTGAGGGGATTCTAGAATTGAGGCATAGACAACTGTAAGTTTATCCACTGCGTACGAGATATTAAATGATCTTTGTTATATTGTATTCACTTTCAATACTGGAATGTAAGTTATTGTTGCTTGAGGCAGAAATTGAGAGAATAATACCGTAGTTTCAAGGCAGGTTTTTACACGTTGCTACATTTTTATTACAATGTATCAGATCGCAATATTTTACGCATAAACAGTATCATCGTAAAAGTTTCCACAACTAGGTACTATATCGGTAATGCCCGCTGCAGACGATAGCCTATTTCACGACATACTGTTCTAATACGTAGCTGTGTCTGTTTAAACAGCAAACAAGTGCACAGTTTCTTCAGTTACCATTCACTCTAAATTTGAAGAGCCGCAAAAATCTCTACTTGTGTGTAGTGAATTTTCCATCATCAGTTCACTACAGTTTAGCATCACAGCAGCTGAAACCTCATTCAAAGCTCGACACTGCTTATCATCTCCCATTCTCGAGACACTGCACCGAAGTTCCAACAGTTCGGTCAACAAACGACGACTTGCGCTCTGGCGTTGGCCAACCTACGCGCACTCCTGGAAGTTGCTTGCGCTCCGTTCAGTATATCATGGCCAGATTTTGTGGTGGAAACTCAGTCTGAACTTCAGCTTGATTCCTATGCTAAAGGCCTCTCTTCTACAAGCAGCTCTACTACCTGAACTTGAAGTCTGCAGCCCTACTACTACAGCACGGAAGAGGTCCGGTCAGCAACACTTCTCTCCGGGGGCCCAATGGGGCCTCCCAATCTGCTGCTCCACACGCTGCCTCCTAGTCCGCTGCATCCCGACTTGCTGCTGTACTCAAGCTGCTACTTCTCTAAGCTTCCATTTCACGGCACACAGGCGTGAGCTGATATATTTCTGTCTTCCTACTGTACCATTTCATTTTGACTGCTCGAGGTACGGTAGGACTATATATGTGAGCCTGTTGGTATACTGGGGTCTGAGCTCTGCGTGCAACTTGTATTATTATTATTGTTACAAGCCCCTTGGCTAGGCCAGCTAAAATGAAACGCTGTGTCTCAATCATACTGTACAAGGATAATCTGTTAAATTCTCTGTT
>LQNS02278070.1:2426493-2451757 GCA_001587735.2 Parhyale hawaiensis
AATGGATTCATCACAGTTTATGATAGAGGTTACATCTGGTAAGAAAAGTCTTGAGGGCATTTCTATTAAATTGGCCGCGAGGTCCTTCAGAAAGCATTCCTCGGAGGATGGAGTCGGCATCCCGACCATGTAGGTCCGGATAGCAGTCCCTCCGCTCGTCGGAGAAGGTGGGACACTCAGCTATCAAGTGCAAAACAGTGAGTGGTACGACGCAATCGTCGCAATAGGGTTGCGCACGCCTCATTCGCAAATAATCGTGAGTAAGTCTCGTGTGCCTAATACGCAGGCGGCACAATACGACGTCCATTCGGCGGTCGTCGCTATTTGACGCGTGCCATTGTCGGATGGTTTCTTTAATTGTCCGTTATATATTAATTCTCTGCGCCAGCCACTGGGACTGCCATAGCTCGCACAGGTTTCGTTTGATTTGTGGGTAATAGTCTCGGCAGGGGACTGCACGGTTTGCCGTAGGTAAATTCGACAGGGCCACCTGCCTGGACTCTTCATTAGGAAGCTCATTGCCCGCGTCAATATGACCAGGCCCCCCCAACAGACACACACGGACTTTCAATCCTCTTGCAATTTTTGTATCGTACTTAGCTACTATTCTGCTGATGACGGGGTGGATGCTGTCGTATGCCCGAATGGCCTGAACTACACTCCGTGAGTCGGAGAACATGGTAAAGTTGTTCTCGTCATTGTCTCTAATGAGGAGCATCGCCGCGCACACGCCGAACAGCTCAGCGCTGAAAAACGAGGTCTATGGTAACAGCCGGCATGCTCTAGTGTAATATATTGTTTTTCTTGTGAGGGTGATGTGAAGTTCTGATTGAGTTCGTCACTGTACTTGGTAGTGAGAGTGAACTTCAAGGCCGAGTATAGTTATCAGGCTACAGTGCTGGATGGTGAAGGAATCTCGTAAAGATCTTCTTGTTTATTTACAACTTATTATAGAAGACTTAGAAGATATGATCCAATAATAAGTAGCCAACATGCTATTTGATAGATGCAGACAACAGAATACAAGGTCTACATCTAAGTAAGTGCTACAAGCAGAATGCTGTAGACTGTGTACAGTACTATAATGCTAGAACTGAAATAAGCTGACGCTTGATCGTGCAAGCGCCTTAAATACCTATCATTGCCGGTTTCATTAGAACACCCGTTGCTCCCGCCGGATTCGAGTCGGAAATACGCCGGTAAATAACTGTACGTTTACGAGAATAACAAATATCTCAGAAACTCTGGTTACAGGCTTTGACAGACAGCTTTTACTGAAATAGGTTCCGGCCGGAAGGTCATTGAGAATTACGCATGTCACTCATAGGCAATGCTGGTATGCACGGTCATAAAACGACCTTTCAAGTTCTTTATTTTAGAAGCTCTGACCTGAAGAAGCCGGCGGTGGCTACATCCGCCAGGCATGACTCGCATGACACAAAGACTGCGTCTATACATTTGAATGTTACCGGCTAACACACTGGAATGTTGTATGTGTGAAATGCATATATAACATCTAGTTTCACCAGTTGCAGCGGCTGCGCATCCAACTCAGTCTCCCGTTTTAGAGCCTCCGGTATAGATGTGGGTAGAGTCCCTATGTTGGTCTCTCACGTGATTCGTGAAGAGAGTTTTTAGTAAGATAAGATGGGAGTTTTTTTGGATAATGAGTGCTGGGGCAATAAGTTGAAACTGGTATGCGCCAGGTTGGATTGTGTTTGAACAGGCCGGGCCACCTAAAAGGGCTCGATTTCTGCTATGAAGGAGATGGCTTCATAGCTATTGAATTACGTCACACAAGCAGCAAAATGTACTGTGCATAACTTAGACAAATGAATGGTATGCGACGGCAAACTGGTTCCAATTATGCTGCCGTTAGGTAAGCACTCGACACATCAGTGGAAAGGGTTATGAGGTGATGAGAGCAGCAGCTACATACCTGGCTGTAGTACTTCCCTCGTATCCTGTTGACCTTCGCATCTACACGACGCTTCACGGCGGCCATCCTCAGCTCTGCCTCAGGCAACCTGGCGCAGTTACGCTCCGTGCGTCGCCGCAGTTCTTCATAAGGCACCACAGGACTGGCAACTATACGCAGTTACAATAATTAGCGACATCATCACTACAATAATTAGCTTATGGCACAATCCTCTGAACTTTGTGAGTCAGACTAAAACCAAACCTTACAGCACATGCTAAGAAAATCTTTTGAAACACGACGTGTTAAATTGGACACAATTTTTGCAGGGTATTCTCAAGGAAAATTTCTTATTAAACAGTACCAATCAGACTGAATCCTACCATTCATACAATCAAATCGATATGTAGTGTCTGCATCGATCTTAGTCAATGAACCTTCTATGGGAAGATGACCATATATAGTCACTTGCATAATGCTACTCCTACGAAACATTTTTCAGTCACTCCGGTAGGAGGATCAGCACGCGCGGTCCAGAATTGGGCGGCATGAACTAAGCTACAGAGAGCTTCGTCACCAGACGTCTGATGATAAGAGAGATATTGAGATTCGTCACCAGACGTCTGATGATAAGAGAGATATTGAGATATATTCACGATATTTAGAAAATAGCAAAGGTGTGTTCTTGCGGTAAGCTACAAAAATAAAAATGGGCCGTAGATCTCTGTTTTTTTCTAAAAGAAGGGTCGCAGGCCTGCCAACCTCTGGCTGATTAAATTTATTATCGCATAAGAGACCCGCCCTTCTTGTCATATGAGCCCCAGTGGGCGAGCGCAATGGCTCCTTTTTTATGTCTGTCTGCAAGTTAAACTGAAATTCCACTTGACGTTGAGCGCCACCAGAAGTAGTAGCAGTAGAAATTTTACTAGCGCTTCAGTGGCACACTGCCTATATCACGCCGAACCATTCCTGTGTTTAGCCACAGGCTCGTGCGCCGCTAGGGCGCGGAATATGTCTCATTTTATATTATAAATTGAGCGCCATCAGCGCCAATTTATTCAACAGACTGTGGTTTATGAGATAGTAAGATAGTATTAGGAATACTAGGTACCTACTGCTACCAGATTGAAGGGTCTGTAATAGTATCACCAATACTGCTAATAACAATATACTGTGCATCGTCCAAAAGTTAACCCCCGCGTGCCTTCAAAACGAGTCCCTTCCTCATAAATCTGTCCCGTACAACGGCCAAAAGGCACGCGGGAGTTAAAGAATACTACATATTGCTATTACTAGACAGTAGACTATTTAATAGCATACAGAATACTACTAGGTACTGTTGATAATAACTGCAGGTCGGTTACGTAATAATACAGTATTAACAGTTGACAACCTTCAGTCCGAGGTGAGAAACATATATCCATATCTCTGATTGTAGACATAACTCAATAAAACCCACCATGTCTGTAGAGCAGCTGGTCCAGGGTATCAGGGGTGTGAAGGTTGGGCGGCAGCTGGCGCACCAGTCTGGCATTATACTCCTGCGCCTGCCTGCGCGACAGCTGGTGCCTGGCGATGCGGTCCCTGCGTTCCTCCGCCGACACGATGAAGTCAGGCCGCTTGTGACGGAGGGCTTCCTGTGGGAACGCAACAGGGTTAAGTATCTAGAGAACCAAGAGGGTTAGGAGTCCTGTGGGAAATTTACTGGCTTACGCCTGCAGTGAGTGTAGAGTACAAAGAGTAGCAATTACTTTTTTAATATTACTATTTGTAACCTAACACCAAGGTATCAAGGGAAGAACGAACCCAAATGAAACATTAAGCAACTCCAAGGCGCCAAGAACTCAATTCAGAATTATCAAGTAAAGAACGTTCAAGTAGCCGCTTGAGAGGTTTTCGGCTACATAGAGACCAAGTTGGATACCTCCCGGTGTATGAAGTTTGAAAAATGAGTTGTTTGCCACTGGTGACAGTGTAATTTATTTAAAAATCAAAAGTTCTTAGTAGCACCGCGCTAGAAGCGTGAGTCTGACTCCTGACAGTCTCAGGAGTCAGAGTCGGATCCTTTACCTTTCAATTTCAAAACCAAAACTCTATGACAACGGACGCACTGTGCACGAGGTCATTTGTATTACAAGCAGGTCCGTTACCAGCAGAACCCAAACTTTCACTCATGAAGCGAAAAAGTGCTGGATGCTGCAATGCTTTAGACCTGAAGACGGTACTACAGTCCGTACAGTGACACAGACCAGGAAGTTAGCCTATTCAATCCTATGTAATTCTTTGAGTGGGCTGCTAAAAATGAACTCGTGAAGATTCCCAGACAATAAAATTCTTAATTTTGCAAAGCGAAGGAGAAAAAAGGATTCAGAAGTAAAAGCTACAGATGAACCAAAAGCCCTACTATTATCCTCGGCTCTAAACCTTCTAGTAACAGTAAATATATTGCCAAGCACTGCAGTACCTACGAGCACAACACAATATTGCAGGGGTCTTGGCACTGTGGAGTTGGCCAGGGGCGCTGGTAAGAACCGAGGCGACATCGGCAAATTATGTTACAGGGGCACTTTTGGGGGTTGAAATTCCGTGTTACCTTTCTCGGCGCGTAACCAACACAAAATAATACATTTACAATTTAAATTTACGCTTTCGTTGCTTTTAGAATTCAACATATGAACAAATTATAATTATTTACGTTTCTAGAATATAAATCTAATATAACCCAGTTGCCCGGTGTCTGTTGTTCGTCTGCCTTAGCGACACGGGTCTGCTCGGCGCCAGACATACAAACCTAACAAAGGTAAAGGTAAAGTCAACTTGACAGTACCCCCAACTGGGAAATCCGCATGCACTGGTTTGTGCTGCAGATATAGACCAACAGGCCCCAGAGGAGTATACGACTGCAATCGACCACATATGTCTAGAGCTATGGCGCCCGTGGCGGAAGACTCCATGCGACAATATCTGCGAGCCCCAACCCTCCCCATTGCTGGGGAAGGTCAGTAACCCGCAGCAGTATGCAGACCGGATGCTGATCGATCACATCAAGCGCGCCAAGAAAAAGCCCAGCTGGGAACTGGGCACGAACTAGCGACCGTGAGAGTCGAAGTCAGACGCTATAGTCTGCCGCTACTGCGGGTATAATATAACAATAAAGAATTTAAGAAATAAAATAAACAAATTACCTGCAGCGACATTGCATCCGTCCCCACCGTGCGGTCCCCCACGGCCGTCGTCTTTTGGAAATTATCAGCCTCCAGTTGTCGCTTGCTCAAGCCACCAGCCCGCCTGCTGTACTTCTGCTTGGCCAAGTCCATCCTGCTCCTGGGCGTAAAGAGAGAAGAGCTGCTGCTGCTGTTGACGCTGCTCTCCTGCAGCCGCAGGTTCTTCTTGTTCTTGTGAGCCTTGGCGCGCTCTTCAGTCCTGCTGTGGAAGGCTATGGACCTGAAGAGACGAGCCCGACGGGCGTCCTCACGAGCTGTGTCCTGCAGACTCTTAGGCGCAGTGACCCCGACACTTCCATCCACTGATGCGTCGTTAATTAAATCAAGCGATTGCATAGGCAAGCCGAATTTTTTATTTAGGTCAAGGATGTTACTTGTTGCCCGACTGGTCTTGTTTTTGTCAGTGATGAGTCTAAAACTGCCATCAGCTGGAACATTTTCTGGCGCCTGCGGAGGCTGTCCAAATTCAGTCGCTGGGTCAGGGTGTTGAATGCCAGCATTGCCGGTTTGGTCCCTACAGGCAGACACAGCGGCACCAGACACTAATGGTTTGCTGGATAAGTCAAGTGAAGGTATGGGAACTTCAGGTACCTTATTTGTACCTGATAACTGAGAAAAAGCTTGGCTCAATGAGCGATACGGGTTCAAGCGGGGGTTGTTGTTACCACGCAAACCACGAAGATAACTTTGAACGCAGAACAATAAATACGATTTTACTCCGTCTATTTGCTTGGTGCATAAATTTTCGCCCGCAGAAAGACCATTGACATCATTCTCGACATGCTGCGTACCGGATGATGACACGTATCTTTTGTTAGTCACTCGGTAAGTGTCAGAACTCTTGGGCGGATCATTAGTACATAATTTGGGTGCAGTATCTGTACAGGAGACTCGGAATTCCGGAAGATGATGGCGCACGGGGTCTTTCTTACCTGGTGATAACCGTGAGTCTTCGAGCAAAGGTGGGCGGTTTTCGGTGTGTCTCGAATTGACTGAAGTTTCCGTCAACGGCACTCGAGCATACGAGGAATTTGCAAATTGATGTTGGAGTTTATGAGCCTCCTGAACGTCGTGCACCATCGTATGTACATTATTTCGCAATGCACCAGACGAAGATCCGGTCCTACCGACGGAAGCAGATATCTTCTGGATATCTTTGCTTTGTCTGCCGCGGGGGAATGTAGATATTGGTCCACTAACGGATTCATCGTCCTCGGTTGTGATTGTCGAGTTGCAGAGCAGAGACCTTCCTGTCTGCACGGCCACACTCAGTTGCTTTGCTAATCCATCGTCACTGGGGTACATCTGACCGAAGTCTCGAGTTTGCTTGGCTTCAGCTTGAGGCAGCACGTAACTGTGGGGCACTGCAGACGTAATAGAAGTACACACCTGGCCAGGCAGAGTGGCGGGACTGGCATTTGCGCCCTCAACATCCATCGGCTTTATCCACTCTGCACTCTTTGGCATAGAAACCTTCTCTTCATTATAAGCAAGAAGGTTACTGGAGCCACCAACATCGTGGACGACCACATCTCCAGCAGCAGCAGCACTCTGAGCAATTTCATTCATTGGTTGACGACTCGAAACAGATTGCGGAAGGAGGCTGCCAGCAATGCTCGTCTGTTCGATGGAGCGAGTTTTTGGTAATGGTTGTTCGATCTCAGCTCTTGCAAAATATCCAGGAAGTATTTTCTTACCGGGAACCTGTGCTCTAGATGAGATGCATTTGTCATTGAAACGAGAGAGGGAATTAGTTACAGGTTCACGAGTATATTCTCTGGCTTGCTTACCCTCACTGAACATTCTGCTGGCATCGCGAGACCCAGCAGATGAAGGAACTTTTTGAGTCTTGGCACCGCTGTGCCGCTCCGATCTAACGTCTGATGCGACGACTTTGCCTTGAGATGGCACTGCAATAATAGGTCCATGATAGACTTCAGCATCAGTAGGTCCTTCAGTACTGGTCGCATGAGCAGTGTGATCATTAGCAGCAGAAATCAAGCTCTTGTATTGCTCTTTTGCATCAATTTCTGGGGCAGACAGATCGTCAACAAAAGTAGGAGCACGACCATCCTGCTGCCCTGACTGGGCAACAAGACCACCGAATTCCCCACCAAACTCTCCGGTAAAAAATGGTTTCCTGGNAGCTGAAATCAAGCTCTTGTACTGCTCTTTTGCATCAATTTCTGGGGCAGACAGATCGTCAACAAAAGTAGGAGCACGACCATCCTGCTGCCCTGACTGGGCAACAAGACCACCGAATTCCCCACCAAACTCTCCGGTAAAAAAAGGTTTCCTGGAGGTCCCCCGCACGGTTGACGTCATCAACGGGAAGTTATCACCGGCATCATAGTCAGCCATGTGCTCGTATCTGAGGAAACCATAACCGGAACTGGCATCGAATGTTCTAGGGTCAAGTTGACTACAAGCGGCTTTCTTGCTGTCCGTAGACGTGACTGTGTATGGAACCGAATGCTCAGAATGCAACCCACCAACAATTTTTTGAGTCGGGCTGAAAACAGCAGAACTGGAAGCTGACGTGACAATGTTCAGAGGTATATCATCGTCTATAGACAATTTAAGGGGCGCTGCGTGAACTTCAACACCTGTGTCTGACGAAGTGGGATCCATATCTTCAGCAAAATTAGCGTCCGAGTCCCCGTCAGGCTGATCTTCATTACCAGAGAGAAGAGGGTCACCTGCAGGGCCCAGAGGAAGATTGGCATTAGCTGTCATCACATCATCGTTAACATCTTTAGAATTTATAATTCTTGTTTCACTCCTGGCAGTTGGTACATCACAATATCCGTCGACGTTTTGGAATCGTCGCTTATTTGCAACATGTCCATCAGGCTCAAGATAATAATTTGGTTGCGAAGGTAGAGGCAGGGACCGCAACTCTCGCCTCAGCGGAACACCGCCACCATCATCGAGGTCCAACACATTGCCTCCTCCTCTGATGTAGTCGACGCCTCTGGCGGAGGGCGGCAGCGAGCTGCTGTGACTGCCGCTGTTGGTTCGAGGAACAGACGCCAGCAGGTTGCCGGACGCACTGCGCTTTGTGTTGGCTGGACGCTTGCAATACTCATAGCTGCCTGACTCTGACGTAGCGCCGGACTCGGCCCGGCACGATCCCTTAGAGCTGACAGTGACCTGTTCCCTGTCGTTCTCAGTTGATGACGTGACACTACCGACATCAGCGCTCTTGTGCAAGTCACTAGACGACGCATCATCACAAAGGGCAAGAGCGTCCAATGCTCTTTGCATGTTCTTCAGTTCTTGTACTTCCTTCTCCATCCTAGTCAGTCCGGACGAGTTACCGGACGTGCTGGCACTGGCTGGAGCATCGCCAAAGGTGCCGTTGAACACCTCAGAGCTCTGGGCGTCCTCGCCAGGTATGCCAATGGGACCACTGGTCTGCCGTAAGTGGTCAGCAGGAATGCCTCCAGCTGAGCTGTTTGACACAGCAGGGGTGTCGTCAGCCGGACAAAGGTCATCGACATACTGGGAGCTCTTACGGCTGGTCCATGACGAAGTGGCGTACGAAGATTCAATGCCATCAGAATCAATACTTTCACTCCTGATGAATACATCATCTGTTAGGGGATAATCCTCCTGTTCAATTTCCTGTTGTTTGGGCTTGTCTACAACAGAATATGGGATACGGTGGCTCCCAACACCAGAGGTTCCTTTTGTGGGAGGCGTAGCACCAGCAGACGGAGCGCCCTTGCGATGAGGCACACTTTTCTCAACAACGTACTCAATGGTCTCGCAGTCGACGGTCACAGAACGCACAGTCGACCCTGGCTCTCCTGACGGGGCGGCCTGTCGTGGGGAGCTGCCGGTTCTCTCCTCGCCCAGTACGAGATTAGGGCCAGGAATTTTGCCGAGAGTCTTCTCCAATTTTTCCAGCGTTTTGATATAATGTTGAATTTTGCGGACATACCGTTGCTTTTGGGATGCAGCAATGCTTTTAGTTTGGGAAGATCCGAGTTTCTTGCCATCCACAGCAGGGGGCAGCGACACCTCAGGGTAACGGACAGAGTCTGTGGCAGCGGAGGCGCCAGGACCACTCGAGTTTGCAGCTCTGAGTTGGTGCTCGTGCAGCAGCAGTTGTTTGTTGCGCTTCTCCTTCTGCCTCTTGTTGTGATGATGCAGTTCTTGATGGGTGAGGCTAGAGGGAACCTTTCCATCACTCGCACCTATGAAACGCAGCAAAAATTATCAAGGTCATATACCGTAAAACGGGGTGACTTCGGACAGAAACAGGTAAAAGGGAACTTACTGCAGTGACAGGAAAAGTGTAGAAAGTTAGAAGGAAACTTCTACAGTATAATAAAGGTTGATATCTCTGTAGTATATCACTAGGCCCACACTCGAACTCGACTATCATTAACACAGAAAGGAATACGTTTTGTTTGTTGGGATATTTTTGTTTGTACTGTTTACAAAACGTATGAAAAGTATAAATTAAAGTTATTGCGGCTGATAGATGCAATTATGCCAGCACCAGCATTACATCGTGGTACTTTCTGAAGGCTCTGTCTTGACGACGACGACATTTTAGCAAATCAACCGGTAACAATAAGGTCGTAACGCATTTTCTTAAAAACTGAATATTTTCGAATGTCGCGTGTCATCGTAATCTAGTAGTGAAAGAGGCCTTCACCGTCAGTTCAAGCTCTGCACAGCTAGGTACTTATAAGTAAGATATCGTACACTGTATTTTCAGCTGGAAGCATTAGTTATTATCCTCAATAATTTACGATGGTAGTACGTAGGTACTACATTATCTTGAGGTTATAGTCTTGTAGGAAAGTTTCAGAACATCAAGAAACGCCTACGCTCAATCGTACACTATAGGTACGCTATACGGAATACATCAGGAGACAGTCCTAAACATTTTAGGAAACACAATAATGAAACATCCTGATCGTTAGAATGCGCGGTTTGTACAAGGATGCAAATCGACAACGAGCAGTAAAATTGACGGTCGCTTAGAACTAAAAGAGAACTCACCAGTCGCCTGATGACCACGAGATGAAGCCTGTGTCTTTGTAAAGGTTGCATGACGACGGCGGGAAGGTTTTCTACTACCCGCCTTCGCTCTAGCAGAATCTTTAGATCTGCTGCTCGAAGTTTCATCCAGAGATGGAGAGTTTTGGATCTGGTCAAGTGAACTTGGAGGAAGGTAATCAGTCGGCTGTGATTGGCTATCTTGTATTTGATGAGGCTGATGATCCACGAGTCCAGGCTGCGCTTGGACATGGAGGGACAGAGAGCGAGCCTCATGAGCTCCTTGGTTGGAATGGTAATTCTCAGACCTTGAACGGACTAAGTGAGCTGAATAAGAAGAGGAAGACTTTGTGTAAGCGGCATCCGCTGGACGTGAGGAGGACTGGCGGCTGGACCGAAGCACGAGGTCAGACTGAAGAGAGTACGCACGTTCAGATGTGAGTGGGTGGTGAGGGGCTGAATGGTGTGAGCCAAAGTAACTACGCTCACCTGTACAATTAGCAGGCTGAGGAACAAAGTATTCAGGTGCACCAGCAGTAACTGGCAATGAGAGGGCTGAGTTGGAGGAGGTGGCAGCAGGCCAGCTGCTGGAAGTGAGGCTGCCACAGGGAGGGAGGTCACAAGCGAGTGAGGCTGCAGAGGTAAGGGGCGCCGCTGCTGAGGTTACTGCTGAGGACGACACCACCGCTTCAGTTGCGGAGCGAGGAGGCTGCACTCGCTGAGCAGGAGGGCCTGTGTCGCTCTCCGAGTCCTACAGACAACCGGATATATACATCAACATAATTCCAATAGCTTTCAAAATGGATTCACACCAATTTGACGTACCTAATTGCTGATCTCTAAAAACAATAGAACAAAATAATTAACTAAAATTTACCAGTCAACTCGATGAAACTCAAACAAGTTTTTCTTAGATTTCAGGCGGTAAAAAAAAATTTTTAAGTCTCAACCTGGAAAAGTAACACATCTATTATGCACAGAATTAAATACCTACAGGACAACACAAACAATTCAATACCTTCACATATAACTATTGAGCATATTTAGAGGAGATTAATTTCTCAACAAAACTCACTTTCTCGCTGCTGGAAACATAACCAACAGCGCGGGCGTCCTTGGAGGCAGTGCAGTAAAATTCAAAGCTTGACGCTAAAGCTTCATCTAACCTTCTGTCCTTGGATCTAATAGTCTCATAGGCACTCTCTGAGCCCGTACTGCTAATTACCACTGCAGCAGGGGCAATAGCAGCGTCAGGGTCCTCCACATCTGGCTCTTCATGGCAGTACAGATGGAACTGCAGGCGTTGATGCTCGTCGTCGTCGTCATCGTTGACGTCATGATCTGGGCCAGGAGACCCGGCATCATCTCTTGAGCAGCTCGTGCCAGGCTCTGGATTTCCATCATCATCATCTACACTGTGTTGGATATTAGCAACATGAACGGAAGGGCTGCATTGCGGCTCAGGTATCGGTGCGTCATTAACGGGCTTTTGGTGAATAGGTATAGGAAGTTGTTCGTTGGGACGATCATCACTTAAAACTGGACAGTCCTCAAATTCTGGAGCCTCTTCTGCTCCTGCTGGTTTACTGGTTTTTGTTGGACGCACAGGTGGCCGGAATACCACATTTTCAACATCACCAAGACTAGCATGACGAGGATTTGCATCTTGAATTGCATCCTCAGACGACAACTGAAAAGTCCGGTCAACATTTGGTAAAGAACCAAAAGCCTGATTCTGCAAAGCTGCTTTCATATTGGACAGTTCACGTTGGTATGACAGCTCGCTGGAATTATCCAGGGCTGAAGATGGCACCCCCATAGCGGCAGCTGGAACGGGGGCAGTAAAATCCAAGTTCTGGCTGCGTTCTGATGCGCCATCACATTGAAAGACAGGAGGCGCAGAGGTCTGCAAATGCCCTGCTGAGTGAGATGGGTACTGGCTGGGTACACAATCGAATCTTCTACCAGCCAAGACATTACGCGGCCCCAAAGGCTCAACGGCTGAGAATGCAGATGGCAGGGCTTCGCTGCCACCTGACACAGATGGAAGAGATCGGAGATTTGAACCAGCAGCATGTTCACCGGCAGCACATTGAGACTGGCGTACTGGAGTCATATTTTCCGACATCAAATCTCGAATGAATCCCGTTAGTCTGAAGCAATCACCTATGAGGGAGAGATTGTCGGTGCGGTTGTGTCGAGGACTATCTCCAGTGATGTGCTTCAGACTATCGCAAGTCATGCGAAGGCTGTCACTTGTGAGACGGAGACTATCATCCCCAGTCAGACATGGACTGTCGGTAGTTGCTTTAAAACTTTCATCTCCAGTCAATTTTTGACTATCATCGGTAAGCAGTTGACTCTCATCCAGAACATTTTTCTGGCTGCGGCCTGATGAACTGAGGTCCTCAGTCGTAACCTGCTCTGCACCTTGCGGCTGGAAAGACGATTCTTGGCGGTTGGGTACTGAGACATTTCTCACATGTTCTTGCTGGCTAAGACTACAAAGTCCGTCCGCTGACTCCTGACGAGGAGCTGCATAAGGGCGGCTACCACGTACAGTGATGTTGCGACCATCCTGCGCCTCGGTATAACGACTGATGGTCGCACCCCCCATTATAGAAGCGATCTCACCCTCGACCTCAAAGCTACTCAAGTTTCTCACTGACAGCTTTTCACGGGAGATGTTGTTTTCACTTTCACGTGTGGTACACAAGGGAGCGGAAGACGGAGTGGTGGAGCCCGAGAGGGAGCGAGAGCAAGAAGAAGACTTAGACGAATGGAGCGATGACGCCGAGGCTGAATACCCGCGGCCTGTGGACTCGCCCAGCGTGGGAGAGGAATGGGAAGCTGCAGAGAAGCTCATCTCCACAGCCTGCCGAAGTTCACGGGGTACATGAGACGACTCTTCACATCGTGAGGTGTGGCCAGGACTGTGCAGTTCCGTGGGACTCGCCAATGACTGTGTATTGGATGGCATAGACAAAGGAGCGGCTGGTACAAGGCAGTCTTGTACAGGGGCAACTTCAGCAGAAGGTACTTGTTGTGCCAAAACAACTCCTGTAGCAAAAGAGATGTCACAATACACTAAGAGTTCTCAGTTAGTAGCTATGACTAACGGCAAGTTGAATAATGAAAAATTATGATATTTAATTGCATAACTTTTCAATTGTTGTAGAGAAAAACCTGGAGCTTCAAGGGCTCATTGCAGAGCAGCCAAACTACAGTAGCTAGACTATATCATTATAATTATATGTTTTGTTTAACCTCCGTAGCCGCAACTCAGGCGTTTCAACAGAGAAACTACTTGTGCAGTATTCAAATACCGCATATTAGGTAGGCGTGGTGGCCACGTGCGCTACTACGGGCAGGGAAACAAGGCGCAAAGTATAGTAGGAGACACTCAAGTGGTCGGCCCCGTTTGTGTCCTTACACACGAGAGAGACTAAGAGATGTCCCGCATACCAGGTCGGCTATCTTGATCGACACCCCACCTCACGAAACAGAAAGAGGAAAGTAGAGAACCTACCTAACTTTACAATACTAACCTCATCAGCAGGAACTGCAGCCAGATGCAATATCCCCTGCGGATAAGGCACTCGGGACCCGGTAGCTATATCAATGGGATACAAGTTCATACAACTACAGCAAACCGTGGAAAAGATTCTAAGGCTATCATCAACCTATTCAGTTGAAGATCTTAACTAAATGAAAAAAAATTTCATCAAAATTGAAACACTACGCATATTATTATGCGAGTTTCAGTCATCCTAGATACAAAACAACGCCTTTAATAATCATAATATAAAATCTGGAATCTACGCATGTAAGACAATGACATGCGTATAGTAAAGGCGGAAATAAGAGGGAGAACAATCGAATTGTTCAGAGGATCAGGAGAAAGAAAAGAAACAAAGATGACAAAGTAGGTATAGTCCCAGAATTATAACAGTGGAGTGTGCCACATTACCTGGATTAGGCAGGTTGCCGGGAGCAGCACCCAAGACGTAAGAGTGCGGCAGCGAGAAAGTATCCAGTGTCTCTTCAGCTCCATCATCATAGCAAACCATAGACCCTGGAGCAGATACACTTCCAGCACCAACATCCGTCGGGTCATCAACCTTTGAATGGCAGTCCAGGTTCAAAGCTAAGCTGCCACTAGCGTGACTGTGAGCGCCAAGAGAGGCTTTGGTACCTGAAGTAACAGATTCAAGAGACTTCTCCTTCTGTTCTTTGAGATCCCCGAACATGTCTACCAAAAGCTCAGCAACCTCTTGCTTGAGCTTCATCTCATGGGCAGTTGTTGATGCGCTACCAACAAAGGCAACGTATTCTTGCAGTTTCTCATAGTAGTCGCTCTTCAGCAATGTCTGAGACTCCTCTAGCACCAAGCTCTCAATATGTTTGCTCATTTTAGACGAGAGATGTTTCAGAACTTTGTTTATGCACTCCAATTCAGATGGTTCTAGAGCAGAGTCTACGTAAGCTGAAGGATGATTTACCGCGCCTGCTGAACCAATTGTTTCAGGCAATGGTTCAGCAGAATCGGCGAAAGGAGTTTTACATAGGTCGGTCGTAGTGGTAGATAGTTTGTTCAGTGCGCTTGTAGTAGCTTCTTTACCGTAAGCATCCCCTTTCTCGGTGCGTTTTGGTGAAGCACCTTTGGCTCGATCTTTACCAAACAAAGTAGATGGAATAACTCGGCTCAGCATTGGAGAGGTACATTTAGTTACATGACTTACATCTCTTCCAAACGAAGTAGGTGGAGCATTTAGGCTCTCTTCTAATATAGGATACTGTGTTAGTTCAGAAGCTGGAGAATATTCATCTGTCTGCAACCAAGGTGATCTCAATGAGCCAGCAGCACCAGCAGCCATCTGTAGTGAGGCATCAGAACGCTGAAGGTTGCTGCACTGTACAGGAGGAGTTCGTGCGACAAGGCCGGTAACAGGAGGAGGGTTGAGTGTGGCACTGTGGATATCAGTCACCGGCACTGCCTCACAGCCGCTATCAGCAACGTACGTCCCACTTGTGTTAGATGAATGGCAAGGGGCGGGCGATTCCATCTGTACAAGCGTCGTGCTGCTACCGGCGGCAGACACAGGAGTGACTGGACACACAGCATTGCATCGAATCTTAGCTGAACTAACCTCAGTTTTACCCTCACTGATGGTAAGAGTGCTAGGATGTTTAGGGCCATCGGCAAATCCAGGACTACCTCGAACTGTCTCATTCTCTGACACCTCACGCTGGCTGTTGCTTCGCTTCCTAGTAAGCAAATGCTTACCCGATGCACTCAGTTCATTTAAGCTTGTTGATTTATTTACAGATTTCTGCTGTCCAATAATGACTCTTCTTCTGAGATTGGAAGTGTAGCCTTGAGATGAGGAATCTCTTTTTTCTCTGTCCGAGCCTAAAAGAGCGGAACGCTTCCTCAGCCTGCGTCGAGGGCTTTGGGTGGAAGCTCCACGAGATGATCTATCGTCGTCATCATCACTGGATGAAGCTTGTGTAGATTTGGACACACGTTGGTGAGGATGTTTTTGCGTCTCGTCAATGTACCGACCTTTCAAAGCTTGACGTTTTTTCTGCAGTTCGCGATCTGACTTGCTTTTTCCTCCATAGAGCAGTCCTAATGACTTGGGGAGTGGTTTTTGAGAACGAGTAGGAGCAAATTTTCTTGAATCGTTTGTCTTTGGCGTTCCATCTGGGACAACACTAGAGACATAATTACCAATGGTGAGACGTTCCAGAGTGCTAAGAGATGATGTACTGGACGTTTTCTTAGCTCCACCATATCCAACGTCAGCAGCAGAGTCCCATTCGAGGCGCTTGCTAGATGCTGCGGAGGAAATGGAAAATGCGGAAGGTGAAGTGCCCCGATCAGATGATTCAGGAGGCTGTGTGGATTCAACCGACATCATGGAGGCCAGAGATACTTCCTGCTCACTGAGGACCGTCAGAGGAGGAATCTGACACTTCTGATGGACAATTTTGTGGCAATGGTCCAAGCTGTTGGCGTTCCAGCTGGCATCTAGGGAAGCACCGGTCGCCACACCAAGTCCAGTGGCATCAAACGGAGTGGCCGGCACAACACTGGGGTTAATAGCTCCACCAATGACAAACGTGGGTTTCAAAGGAACAAAGTTTGAACTGAAGGCAGACTGATGCACTGAAGCAGAACTGGTGGTGGCGACGGCAGGGGCAGCAGTAGCTGAGCAAGGAGATATTTCTGATACCAACATGGAAGACGCACTAGGCTGTGTTTTGGTAGATACTGATCCTTCTGAACCAGAGAGCAGCACTGACGGAGGGGATTGTGAACATACTACAGATGACAGGTACAAATTTTTCTCCAATAGATCATCATTGAGTGGTAGTCCGCAAGAGGCATCCTTGATACCATGACTCTCGCTAACAATACTTTGGTGCGCATGCATGCCTGTTACAACGAGAGGCTTACCAACGACAGTGCTTGCACTGTCAGTGTTTTCAGAAAGGCTCCCTAATGAGGGAGGCTCCGCTTCCGACAGCCTAACCCCCCCAGTACCAACTACTGTTTCTGCTCGCCTCAGTGCTGACATAGGAGGTAGGGTACCTATGTCAACAATTGGTACTTGAGTAACAAGTTGATGTTTGAGAAAATGTTTACCTTCAGTAATAGATGGATGAGAAGAAGAGTGACTCACTGCAGCAGTTACTGCTATAGGCTGTACAGGGGCTTTGCTACAAAGCATTTCTGGCTTGGGACTGTCAGAACGCGGACCTGTTGACCCCGGCAGGGCATCAGAAGTGACGGAGGTATAATAGGCCACCACGCCGGCGGGTACCACCAGCAATTCATCCCCTTCACTAGAGATGAGAACTTCTCTACTTCCCATATTGGTGGGAAGACTAGAGAGCGCTGGTGGTCTTTCCTCCTTAGATGACGAAGGCTGCAGAACTTTATGTGACTGCATCAGCTCCATAAACTTCTCATAATCACCAAAGCGGGAGCAGTCTAAAGATATCGACATGGATGCTGGATCTGGTGCAAGGTATTTTCTCTTAGCTTCATCAGTTGGCTTCATCTTACCCCTGATGCATTTCAGAGAGGAAGATATTTTCCCTTTAGAGCCCTGAATGCGAGATGGAGAGACAGCAGTGCCTACAGACTTGATAACTTCCTGGCGCCCAGTAGCTGCGGGGCCCTCAGTGGCGCAAGCGGCCGCCACCTCCTCGCAGGGATCAGGTGCAGGGACTGTATTGTGTAGATCTCCACTCCCACTTTTTGTAGCATGATTTTCAGCCATTTTGATTGATACTATATAATCAGCCACTAGACATAGTTCACTGCCTAGCTATAGTGTAGCACGACCGCACTTGCTAGAAAGTTTACAATTTCACCATGAAATACACTTTTTAAAAATATATGAAACTTTATAAATAAGCTGCAGAAAAAGTAATAATGAAATATAACTACCTACTTATTCAATCATTTAATGCATTCTGAAAAGAAAACATTTTCACTTACGGTATATACGGTACATTGCACCTGCATACCGTACGGTATAACACACCAGGAAAATTAGTTAGCTATCACAACATAATGTAGCTGCAGTAGCTACATGAGCAAGGAATAAAAAATTCATAGGCTGACCATGAAACTTTGTGTGTAGCTATATAATATCATTAATGAATTTCTTTCAATTTGAATATTACTGTCACTTGATCAACTTTGCAATTTTGCTGCTAGCAAATGTTTAAAGTGCTGACGATCTAACTACAGATGCTATCTTGGTTAGTCATAAACATAAAAAATACAGTAGGTAGCCACTCTGGCCAGTCTAGGGTAACTTCCGATGGGCCCAGATTGCAGAACACGCTGAATAATCGGCAGAATTACGAAAAAGCGAGCTACTTATACTTTGAAGTAAGCTGTTATCAAAGAGGCTCAGGCTTTAAGAGATGACAATGCAAGATATTAGCCAATGAGTCAACAATAAATGTGAGGGGCCCAAACAGTAAAATGCTTAGAAATAAAGTACCAGACATGATGAGCAGTGTGAGATTTGTGGAAGGATAGGTACTCTTCACTGACAACTCAACAGTGATTTGTCAATGGCCCTATGATGAACAGCTATAGATCGAATTCACAAATATATAAATAGGTACCTGACCTAGCTACCAGTACTTATATAACACTAGCTGCTTAAATACAGCACTTGTGTCTCTTCTACAGCCTCATAACAGTTCCATAAGCCTAAGTGTGTAGTACAAACATGAACGCCAGTATAGTAATGGAACAGTGGGCAGAAACAACAGGATAGTCCAATTAAGGAATGTGGATTTGGTCATGCCACTGCCAACAGTCAAATTCCAAGATTAGACATCAAAAGATGACCAGCCTCACACAAATTTACACAAGGACTTTCTCAGATAGGTAGGGCTAAATAATCAGCCAATTTTTTTCATACATAGGTATCCATAGGAGGCAAGATGAAAGGTCCACATCCTTGTGGAAAGCAACCCGGGCCCTGGTCGGGCTCGGGGGTGTCGTCTCATCTAGTGCAATATTAGAGGACTGCATGCGAACCTTGCCGAGCTTGACTTTATGTCCCGTGGTGTGGATGTCGTGTGCTGCTCCTAGACATTTGTGTCTGGCAGGAGGCACGACGCTGAGCTTGCCTTGGCCGGTTTTCAGTCTCCTTTTAAAGGCTGTGTGGATCCGGGCCTAGATTCCGTGGAATGGCCGTCTATGTCCGGAGCGGATTCTGTGCTTACCGGCAATCAGTGCACAAATGCGCCTGTCATGAGTTCATTGTTGTAAGGGTGCGTGGCCGACAGAATAATTATTATTTATTCTCGTTATATCGGAGCCCTGCAACTGATGATTCTCTCTATGACTGTTTATTGACGGCGATGGCCTCAATACAGAGCACGGATCCCAAGGCAGCGTTTGTTTTTGTGGGTGATGCGGGACCGCACGTTGTGGCAGACCTATGTTGATCGTAGGGCCAAGGCTAGGCGTGTGTATGAGGAGGCACAACGTCGTCTCGTCTGAGGCAGCGTTCCAAGGAGTCTCTGCTGAGAATTGACCATCCACATCGATGGTGGAGTGAGCTAAAGGGTTCAGTGTTCGGTGCTGAACCTTCGTTGCCGCCCCTTGTTGGTCCAGGTGGGGGCATCATTACTCAGCCCTTGGCAAGGGCGCAGCTTTTGTCGGCTCACTTCGACGGGAAGCAGAGCAGAGATGTGTTACCATTGCCCAATGGGTGTCACCCTGAACCTCGCTTGACCTCTTTGGCTTTCAGATATGGTGCTATCAAGGTGCTGCTTGAAGGCCTTGATTCATATGGAGGTGTGGATCCGGTGGGCATGTTTCCTTTGTTTTATAAGCAGCTGGCTGATGAACTTGCCCCCAAGCTTGCAGTGATCTTCCGGCCGGACTATGCCAATCCTTCAAAAGGAGCAACAACCGCTTGACCCTTATAATGAGGATAAGGGTTCCCACGCCACAGCGGGATGCACCGGTTGATAGCTGGGTAGTGGGACTGCGGGTATAACAGCTTCCACAAGCTGAAGTTGATTGCTGGCAAGCTAGGTCGTTTCGCTGAGGTTACGGGATTGCTGCCTGCTGGTCAGTTTGCGTACAGAATTGGCTTGGGCTGTTGTGACGCTCTCTTGTTGGTGTCACACCTTTTACAATCTGCGATGGATTGTGGGTCGGATGCACGCCTTGTCCAGTTGGACTTAAGCGCGGCGTTTGACAGGGTTAACCACAGGGGTCTATTATACAAGCTGGGGTCCTTTGGTAAGGGTGGTAGGGTTTTGTCAATCATTCGCGATTTTGTTTCTGAGCGAACGCAGAGTGTGTCTGTCGACGGCGTTTTGAGCACCTCAGTCGGAGTGGTGTCTGGCGTGCCTCAGGGCAGTGTGCTTGGCCCGCTGTTGTTGTTCTCTATACTAGTGACATGTTCTCTTCACTCGAGAACACGTTGATGAACTATGCCAACGATTCCACTTTGATGGCGTGATACCTGCTCCTCGCCTGTGTGATGCTGTCGCTCAGTCTCTGAATAGGGATTTGTCACGCATTAGTGCATGGTGCTCGGCCTGGACTATGAAGCTGAATGCCAGTAAGACCAAGTCAATGATTATCAGTCGGTCTCGGACACTTGCACCGCAGTATCCCCAACTGGAGATTGATGACACTTTACTTCAGAAGTCAAGCTCCTTGGAGATTCTTGGTGTTGTCTTTGTTGAGAAGCTTACTTTTGAGGCGCATATTAGGAAGTTGGTGTCACGTGCTTCCACTAAGATTGGGCTCCTGTGTAAGGTGAATTCCGTGTTTGGTGATAGTCAAGTTGCCCGCAGATGTTTTTATGCGTTTTTGCTGCCTGTGTTAGAGTATTGTTCACCGGTCTGGGCTTCAGCTGCTGACACTCACTTGCGTCTGTTGGATCGACTTGTTAGTTTAGCCAGCAGGCTGTGCGCTGATAATGATCTAGTGAACCTGTCCCACAGGAGAATAGTAGCAGAGCTATGCATGTTTTATAAGGTGTACAATAATGAAGAGGCATTGGTTGTATTCTTCTCTCCCTGCCCTCAAGATTTTTGGGAGAGCGATTTGTGCTGCGTGCGGAGCGCACTCTTTCACTTTGGAGGCTGTCAGATGTCGAACTAATTAGTTCTGTCGGTGCTTCGTGACCTGGTCGGCTAAGGTTTTGAATTTGTTGCCGGCATCGGCCTGTGGTCGTATTGGCTTGCAGGCGTTTAATTCAGCTGTTAATGGTTTTTTCTGGATTTCCTTTAGCAGCGTTTTGGGCTTCCCGGTGTTGCAAGATTCTTCATTTGGGTTGTATTACTTGTCGTGGAAGCTCAAGCGTGAAGTTTTAATAATAATAATAATCACGGCGCCTGAGGTACCAACTGTCTCTGCATGTTGTGTATCGTATAGCTACCGCGTCAGTATGCACAGCGCATAAGGTATCAGCTGCCTGTACGTGTCACGTACCTATAAAACCTAGCTAGAACAAGAAAAGCCCCACCAACTATCGACCAATCAATCCTATATCGATCGTCAGCAAAACTATCGAACGTCTCTTGAAAAAGCACATCACTGACCACCTGGGGATGCATCAGCTCATATCCGACTCTCAGCATGGCTTCCGAAATTAATGAAGTTGCTCAACAAACCTGAACTTTTTCTCAAAAGTTACGGACATTAGGCTAAAGATGAAGAGAAGGGCGTATTCCTTGTGTAGGTATGTAGACTTCCCAATGTTAGGATATCGTGATACACATATATGTGTGGGTGATAGGTCGTTTAATTTAATTGGTTAATTAGTTGCCGCGTGATTAATTAATTGCCCTGTAAAAAAAATATGTAATAATAAAGAAAATAATTAATACTACTGATTCGTACGTAAATGTTTCAATCAAAAATAATTATTCAGTTGGGAAACATACTGACTACAAATCTTTAACGAATTTAGTAGGCCTACTCAACTCTGGTTGGCAAAAAAAAAAGCACGACAGTTATTAATGGGAAGTGACTGCAGCAGAGGAGAGCAGCAGCATATCACTTACGCGAGGAAATGCTTAGGCTGAGTCTATCACTATAGATGAAGAGATGAACGACAGAAAGAAACAGGTGGCTTAGTTTTTGAGTGTCTTTTTACCAGAAGGGACAACGGTGAGGTCTATAGCTGACAGCTTTAGTTTGGAAATTGATCGCTCCGGAACCAGAAAGATGCAGAAGTGAACTCAGCTTAAGTTACCTGGCCACACAACTAACGGTGTGAGAAACGAACAACGGAGTAAATGGTAATTGATATTTTACGGAAAGGTCTACATTTTTTTATTTTTTCTCTTCATGGGTATAGGAGATAGCTCAATGTAGGTGAGGGTTTTGAAATTGGGAAGTAACCAATGAGGGCTACTCTACATAGTAGGGCAGTCTTTTAAAAAAAATGGCATTGGCTGGAACAACACGAAGGTTGGCCCACATGTATACTTAAGTTTGGGTATGAAGGGGATGAGTCGAGGGAGCGAAACTCGGGATGTTAAAATATGATTGGTTAGGACAACAATTTTGGGAGGCTCTGAATATAATGGCAACATTCGGCTGGGGTTAGCAAAGGATTTTCGAGTCAGTTTAGGCCCAGTGCTCGTCTTTGCACCTTTTTTCAGCTCCAGTCGTTGCAGGCGCGGCTGAAGTGGTAGCTATTATACAGTGGGTGGTGAAAATTAGGTGAAACAGAGCGCTTCCCAGTCTTGGGTGAAGTATTGTGCCTATACTCCTACGCCTTGCAGAGGCGTTTGCTCAACCATCTGCATCAGTTCACACGTTAATTTACAGCAACATGCGGAAATCTAGCATGATTGCCTTGAAGAATTTTTGCCAATGGAATTAGATGCGAATTCATTGGGCCAGTTGACCCGTCACCTTTCTTCTATTTGGATGCCAAACGGTAAGTATGTGACTTCGGTATTTGGCACTGTGCTACGAGTCTTTGCATTTGACTACTTCGAGATTTCGGCCCTCTCCAGTGAATTAGTGGGCCCGGGATTCATCCAAAGAATCAGGGTTCATACGTAACGACCAGCGCACTTAGCAACAGCAACCAGCGGACCTTCAATAGCCCAGGGTACTTCGTAACTTCATCAACTTTTCATTGTCATAATTTGGCCTCGCCATGGAATTCGACCCGACATTCCATGGCATGCACGGCGCATAAGGTACCAGCTGTCTGCGCATGTTGTGTATCGTATATCACGTCAGTATGCACGGCGCATATGGATTCAGCTGCCTGTGTGTGTCATGCATCGTATATTGAGTCGGTATGCACGGCGCATAATGTATCAGCTGCCTGTGCGTATCACAGTATAGCTAGTATATTTAGTAGCTATATTGCGTCAGTATACACGGCGCATAAGGTATCGGCTGCCTCTGCGTATCACGTACGTAGCTATAATATATTGCGTCAGTCTGCACGGCGCATAAGGTATCAGCTGCCTGTACGTGTCACGTTTCGTAACAACATAAAAAACTTGCAAAACGTACGTCCCATTGGGGTACTACCTTAACTTACCTATTGAGTTATGTAGCTAACAAACAAACAATCAAACACAAGCAATGGCAATAAGTTTTCATGCATGAACAAGTTAGGGATTTGATTTTTAAGTGAATGGTTCCTGTTCAAACATGTTTTTTCATAAAATCTATGTGATCAGAGTTAACGGGTGATTGAAAAAACAGCCTTTGATAATAGCTATCGCCAAAACTAAGTAAACCTGGAGCAAGAAAGGCTTCTAAAATTTTTATTTTATTGCCCAAGAAAGGTGCAATACACAGAAGTTCATTTTACAAACCCAAAATATGCTCTTTGAAAAGTTTACGTTTGCAGGGGGGTCTCGTTTATGTTACGTATGGGAAAAGCCATAACCCCATTTATTGGAGTTAGATCCGTATGAAAATAACTCAGATGTTAGAAAAGAAGTTTATCTAGCAGCTCCTATAGCTTTGTTTAACAATCTCAATGTTTTCTATTTTTCCTTCCTACCAATCAATAGTGGTCAAAATTGATTGGAGTTACGGGCTTGCCCAAAATGTCCGATCAGCCTACTTTAACCATTATAACATAAAATATATATATCACTCATAGAATAATGTACTATCACAAGAAAGTTTAATTTATGCTCTTTCTTTTGATACATATCAATGCAGAGTTATCATCATTTTTATGGGAACTATAAAGCGCAGAATTTTTTTTGCAAAAAGTGATGAGAGACTAATGCTTTCATCCTAGGTACTTTTATGTACTTTCAACAATTGGTTTCATTTCACTTCTGAATGTTCTGCATTATTTCACTTCATTCTAAACTGATGACCCCTTAATTGATACTGACAATTCTGAATGGCAAGAGGTGAGCATTTTCATGATGAAAATCAATAGCCAAAATCTGGCAAACAACTTGGAAGATCACTGTAAGAAAATGGATAGTTTTCTAGTGATGGTGGTGTTGATGAGTGGTAGCTACATTGAGTTGAGGTTTAGGTTAGCTACCTCATCAGATGCTTAAGCATTTTATCATCTGTGAGCACAGTGTTTTAATATTAGGAGGGCACAGCAGGGGATGGAGGTTACCCTCAGCCATGGAGAATCAGCGGGAAACCAAACAGATGAGTTTTGTAGCTAATAGCTATTCACCTAGTGATGGCTGAACATCTTCTGTAACAAAAATAAAATTCTCTACATTCATAATATAGGTAGCCTATGGTACTACACTATATATATTTCTAAAGCATAATGTATCAGATAGAATAATAAAATATATAGCTAACCTATGACAATTTAGGCAATGTTTGTAAAAGGCAAAATGGCTACATGAATTTAGCACTTGGCCAAAACCTTGTCCCAGAGAGTGTGATCCTATTATTATTATTATTATTATTATTATTAAATCACACCAGACTGGCGACGTGGGAACTGAGAAACTCCATGTGGTTAACAAACCCCCACACAACCAGCCCAGCGGGTGAAGAAAAATAAAAAGAATGAAAAAAAAAGAAGATCCGAGATCACAGAATAGCTCTGTGTACAGATCGTTTAAAGCTGCCAATACCCGCACCAGCAAAGACAGAGCGATCAAGACCATTCCAAACATCCACACAAGATGGAAAAAACGAAAGGGAATACTGGCTCGTATGGCATCGTAACGGTTCCAAGGCAAACTCATGAAGAGCACCAGTACGCCGAGTACGGTATGCCTTACCCAAACAAATGGATCCGGAAGAAACTCAGACAGTGGATGACTGCGGCAGTTATAGATTTTATACAAAAAACAGACCCCACCAACTTTGCAATGATGTGCCAGATCACAAGGCACAACATCACCCAGCATGAACGCACATTGACAAACCACTTTGTCAAGCAAACACAGCTGGCAATCGGCAGCAGACCCCCAGACTACAAAGCAGTACCTATATACTGTACTTCCATTATATCAAAAACTAAGGCCTAAATCAAAGAAATTGTAGGAGTAAAATGTGTTTCTTTTTCAAAAATACATACCTACACTATGTAAATTTCAGAACAATCGGTAGAAAATTGAGTATTTT
>LQNS02278070.1:2476036-2491429 GCA_001587735.2 Parhyale hawaiensis
AAATTATGGGGGGGGGGGGCCCCCCCCCCCCCCCCCCCCCCGGTCGCGACATCCCTGAAACTACCGCCGCTTGAAAAAGTTTATGTCATAACCTGAATTGACTTAGCTCGTTCCCTGCTTAAATTTTATTAATTTTTACCCGCTCATAGGACGTGCCGTCATTTTTGACGACCGGATAAGTTAGTTTAGAAAGGAAAAATATTTACACAACACGCTCTCAGCCAATCAAGGAGCTACTTCTTTGAATTATATACCAAATCCCGCAGTTTCTTTTCATGACTTATATAGATAGTACGAGATGCAATAATGTAGTAACAGTACTTAACCGTAATAGGAACCACCCCATTGCATGAGAAACTAACTCTGTTCCTTGTTTCCATGCCTTACTTCAGTCTCCAATGCCGTAGTTATATAAATGAATCCTCCAAACTTTCAGTAACAAAAAACAAACCCGGATGCTCTGGACAAGTTTTCATAGCTGCGAAGATCCCCGCACCAGATCTTACGAAGGCAAAATATCGCTGATTTTAGGAGGAAAAAAAGTTGCTGTAGACAGACATGATGCAGAAAACACGTCTCTGCCTGCTATGGGTGTGATGGTGTAGCCGTCTTACACAAGACAGTTACCAGGCGAGTTCAAGATTATATAATAATAATTATAATATTGAATAATTTAAGCCTCTGTCTCCACACCAAAGGCGCTTCACCAGAAGAGCACATAAGGGACACATAAAATGTCGATAGAAACGTGGAACCCAAGCACGGAGGCGTTCCCACACAGGATCACCGTGCACGGGAACAGCAAGTCGCGAAAGAAGAAGAAGATGGACATAATAGCAAGCGATAAGAACATTAAAATGGAAGGAAGCAAAGTGTACACAAAGGACAGACTACCTAGCTAAGGCGACCAATGTCGGGGCCACATATGCATTTCTACGCCCAACTGGTTGCTCGGATGAGCAGCTCGCGTGCAGTTTCGATACATACTTAAAATCGGTAGCATAGATACCGTGGCATAAATGACGTCCGAGTCTCGCATCCTTGCATCAAGTTGTCTATGTAAATGCATAGTGTGTCCTCGGCTTTACAGGGTCACCCTGGGGGTGTTTCTCCCCCATAACATAGGATGGGTGAGCCTAACTAACCTAACTCTATCCTATGTCCACAACGATAGGAACATATTGCATACCTACGTGCTGTGTTTACCGTATTGATAACTAAAACTTACGTCGTGTCCAGAGACGAGGCAATATAAGACCCCACCGTCTCCAAAAAAGTTGATAACTTCGCTTATTCCGCAACGCGAACAGCGTTTCTTTCCCAGTGTATTACTAAACCTTTTCGCCTCGGCGGCTCAGTGACAGCGACTCTGCATCGAGTGACGCGGTACCATACCAAGTTCGAGTCCTCCGGCTTTGCAGCGCTGTCAGCGATCTAGACTGAATGGCGCACTTCGGCCGGCATCGCGAGGCGAAGGGAAGTACGGCGAAGGACTCTCAAACTGGTTCTCGGAAGCCTACAGACTACTTCTTCTGTTCTTCACACTACCAGAGTTATGAAATTTCAGAATTCTAAAATTTCTACTAATGGCTGCAGCCGTGAAATTGCACAGTTCTGCAAGGCCTCTCAAGTGGATCCGTGTTACGTTCCCGCTTTGCTATGGCAATCCGTCTCGTAGTCTACAACACTGAGGCTCGATGTGGGGTCTTCTAAGACCGACCTCCTTACTGGTAATTCCTAAGCTCCGGTATAACTGGACCCGCGGAAATCCCTCGGTAACAGACAATAGCAAAAGTCCCAACACATTTGCACAGAGGAGCTCATGGGCATAATAATTAAAAAGGTCTTACCCAGTTGCAACCGGTTGCTGACTCCTGTATCATACCGTAGATTCTTCAGCTTCCTTCTTTGGGAAGCGTGACAATCACGGCAGTTGCGTAGGTAGGAACAAGCGTATTAATGTATAGACTAGTGTAACTGGCCGTCAAAAATAACGGCAATAAATTCTTGAAGAAATTTCCACACCGTTCCGTTACTACAACGGCGAACTTGAAGTAGGAACATACGAGATGAGCGTTTTCTGCTACGGACTCTTGCAACTCCTCCGTTCCTTCGTTGGCTCGCAAAGCTTATAAGAGACAGCCATGCGTCACTCACAGTATTAACTTCAACTCAGTATCATGATTAAGTCATGGTATTCTATAAATTGAATGTTTTAGCTCAAGGCGAAAAGCAAAAGCTTTTTGTTAAAGTTTGAAATCAAGTTAGAAAACAACTGATGCAACGAATATGTTGGTGGGAGACTGTGCTATGAAAAGCTAGAGATGTCTGCCGTGCTTCGGTTTCAACGTTGGCAACGTAAGAAGTGAATTCACGTATGAGCTGACCGTATACTTCTACCATCATCTGCAACCAGGAATTTTTTTTATCCTTTAGTTTATATCCGAGCCCATCCTTTAGTTTATATCCGAGCCCGACAGGATGGCTCTATAGTCTCGAGTAGAATTTGATTTAATTTTCGCCTGTTTCCCTAAAGCCCAACAGAAAACGGACAGATAAATAACTACACATCGGCATTGATTATACTGTACTTAGACTATCATGATACTATGTACTAGGTTAATTTACAACCGCACCCACATCAGAATGGGGTCCAAGCAGTGAGACCGCCGGCGGGTGCGAACACCATACGGACGGACCACTGAGTGGTATAGTTATTCAAGACAGCATAATTTGTTTCAACTGTCACGTGCGCTACTACTGGTACGGAAACAAGGCGCAAAGCATCTCACAGAGACGCAAGAGAGAAGATAAGCCGATAAAATAAGAGACACCCGTGCTGAGGGCCCCTTCCGCGGCCCCCTCATGGGAGCTCGTAGGTGCGCCGTAGAATAAATCGGCCACCACAGGGAACAGAAGGGGATGTATATAGAGGACCTACCTAACTTGACAAACTATACTTAGCAGCAGGAACTGCGGCCAGATGCAACATCTCCTGTGGAAAATCACTCAGGTTACTCCCAGGGGGAGTGAAGCCAAAGATATACAGACAGGGTTAGGTTCGACCAGAATATCGCCTTAAGGGAGCTCTAGAATTAAGGCATAGAAAACTGTTAAGTTTATCCACTGTGTACGAGATATTAAATGATCTTTATTATATTGTATTCACTTTCAATACTGGAATGTAAGTTACCGGTATTGTTGCTAGTGGCAGAAATTGTGAGAAGTATCGTTGTACTATACTGACCGTTGGAAGTTAGGGGTGAGTCCATTTCGACTTACCTAGTAATTAATAAGGCTAACGGGTAAATAATACCGTAGTTTCAAGGTAGGTTTTACACGTTGCTACATCTTGATTACAATGTATAAGATTGCAATATTTTACGCAAAATCAATATCGTAAAAGTTTCCACAACTAGGTGCTATACCGGTAATGCCCGCTGCAGACGATAGTCTTTTTCACGACATACTGTTCGAATACGTAGCTGTGTCTGTTTAAACAGTAAACAGGTGCACTGTTTCTTCAGTTGCCATCACGCTAAATTTGAAGAGCCGCAAAAATCTTTGCTTGTGTCACTTACTGGGTACACAAACACCACTACAAACATATTTTTCTTTTCGGAAGACAAAAAACGTTTTCATAGACACAACAGATAGTCAGTGCAGTGAAAAGAAAACATGGGACACTAGAACGCCTCGGTGGCATAAAACCATCACCGCGGTAGGGGGTAAATTCAACAAGTCATTTTTGATGAGCGAGACTATGGCACTGCCCCATTCACAGAGATTAGAGATTCGCTCTTCAATAATAACAGGAAAAATAGAACGGCTGGCGGCGTACGACGATCTGCTGCGGTGGAGGCAAACTCGCCCCGGTGGAGGAAAATTCAACGCCGTAATTTGTATGGCCTGCCAGGTCTTGTTTTTTGGCATAGGTCACATCTAGGTCAACCCAGCAAACTCCCTACAAAAAATTATGAAGATTGCTCAACTCCTTCGACCACTTATTGGGTGGACAGACAAATATACTTAAATCTTTAACGAAAACATTATCACCACTCTCACTTCGTTCGCGGATGATAAAAATACTATCATGTATAGCGGGCTTAATTAAGGAAGGCAAACATCCCAATATGTATGAATTAGAATGTGGAGAGAACGCTTGAGCTCTTCGTGACGTCATGGCTTCCGCAGAAGATTATGGTATTTTTCTAGTTTAGAGGCATCCCTAAAAAGGGTGTTTTTTTTTCTTTAAGTTAACTAATTTTGTAATGCTGATTACGAATCTGAAATCCGTTTTTGGCGGTCGGCTCTACTTTTTGAGATACAGTATATGACTTTGAAGTTCCCACTGTTTTTCTATGGGAGAAAATACCGAGCGATCCCATACAAGCGAAATTAGAGTTGGGTAATGTAAGGTTAGGTTAGTTAAGGTTAGGTAAGGTCAGGTTAGGCAAGGCAAGGCAAGGTTAGGTTAGGCAAGGCAAGGTTAGGTTAGGCCAGGCAAGGTTAGGTCAGGCCAGGCCAGGCAAGGTTAGGTTAGGTAAGGTTAGGTTAGGCAAGGTTAGGTTTGGTTCCTTTTAGGTCTTTAGCAAGCCTGTGATGACATCGGCTATTTTCTTCCATAGGAAAACAATGGGAACTTCAAAGTCATATACTGTATCTCAAAAAATAGAGCCGACCGCCAAAAACGGATTTCAGATTCGTAATCAACATCACAAAATTAGTTAACTTAAAGAAAAAAAACACCCTTATTGGGGATGCCTCTAAACTAGAGAAATTCCAGGATTATTAATTATGGAACGCGATTATAGGCATTAATGCTGCCCTTTATTTTTTCGTATGGTCCTTTTTTTTACACGATTGCATCTATTATAAAGCAGCGAAAAAAAGCGAGTAGACATATTTACCTTTTACCAAGCAAGTAACCAACCATACAGGATCACTTTCATCATTCTATTCCTGGGAAAACAGTTTAGAGCCGTCCAGTAAATGGTGATACCATTACGTCCCAAACAACGCTATTGACACGGAAATCCTAAGCTTTTTTTTTGTCAATCTTCATCAGAATTGCAGAGGCAATTATCTAATGAGCGGTCTCGGATACTATTCGATTATCTCCTCTGAATTCCCGATAAAATTATAGTGTTTACCCTCTGAAGGATGACATCCGTAGCTCAGGGCCAAAGTCACCGACTTCGTTCATTATCGAGACGTCGGGAGTTCGAGCCCATACCAGGGAAGGAAAGGCTTGACGCACGGGAATGTGTAGCGTCAGCAGTTCTTGCACTCGTAGTCACTGGGAGGGCACTGACCTTTGGGCTGGGGGGCGCAGTTGTCTGCCGAGTATTCCGTGAATATGACGCCATTGCCCGGGCAATCTGTAGTCGACTGCAGTCGTACACTTTACTGGGCCCAAGTGAGCATTTACGTGCGGCACGAACCAGTGCATGTGGAATTCCTAGTTGGGATGTTTGGTCAAGGCAACGTTACGGCTTACATCATCCTTTATTTGGAACGTAGCTTTCTGACTGCATAAACTCGACAAGAGTATAATTTGTTTGTTGCATTTTTCTGATTGTAGAGGTTAGAAAAGACAAGCAGTAACCAATTTCCGACAACAAAAAAAAAAAAAAAATGACTGAGCCGAGATTGAAAACTCTTTAAAAATAGTCTTTATATAAATTGGGAAAGACATCCTCTCCAGCTAAGAACTCCTCCTCCAGGAGTAGCAAACTCTTAACGGCCAAAGCTTCCGAGGTAAAAATACAGCCGGCAAGCCGGTTCCGTCGCTAACGGCAGTGGAACATTAACAACCGCTGATACTGGGCAGTACATGCAAGCCCCTGATAATTGAACAGCGACACTCACGAAGCCCAAAACTGTTAATTCTAAAAGTTACGGCACGTCTAATTCGAGGTCACAACACAACAGAGGAGGCGATGCTGCACTTCCTGGTGCAAGAGATACACGGGGCTGAGACAGAGCGATTGAATAGTTAGAACGGGTGGATACGGGCAGACTGGTAAGCTACGGTAACTGTGAGGGACAGACTGCTGTTGATGGGCGGACAGACTGCCATTGATGGGACGGACAGACTGCCATTGATGGGACGGACAGACTGCCATTGATGGGACGGACAGACTGCCATTGATGGGACGGACAGACTGCCATTGATGGGACGGACAGGCTGCCGTTGATGGGACGGACAGACAATGCCGTTGATGGGACTGACAGACAATGCCGTTGATGGGACGGACAGACAATGCCGTTGATGGGACGGACAGACAATGCCGTTGATGGGACGGACAGACAATGCCGTTGATGGGACGGACAGACAATGCCGTTGATGGACGGACGGATGGACGGACAGACAATGCCGTTGATGGGACGGACGGACGGACGGACGGACGGACAATGCCGTTGATGGGACGAACGGACTGCCGTGAATGGGACGGACGGACTGCCGTGAATGGGACGGACGGACTGCCGTGAATGGGACGGACGGACTGCCGTTGATGGGACGGACGGACTGCCGTTGATGGGACGGACGGACTGCCGTTGATGGGACGGACGGACTGCCATTGATGGAACGGACAGGCTGACGTCACTATGACGAACAGACTGTCATTGCAGCAGGTCAGACAATGCTTTTCATGGGACATGGCATCTTTTCTCGCTACCAACAACGCTCTTCTTACGAAGCCCCACCGCCTGGTTCCATAAATACCTGCAGATTAACAACAGGAGCTAAACACAGAATTCGGCGCTGGCGCACAAGCGTAGCCCGAAGGTAATCTAACAGACCCTCCCAACTCCAGTAAGATTTCCAAGGTCAGGCCAGAAAAACTAACGTTACTGCAATAGTCGCTGCAGCTCAAAGTCAGCAGGTGAGACGCGGGCAGCGCCGCACGGATCACCTCGAGCCTGGGAATCAGTCTAGATAATAGTGGATTCTCATCGGGAATAGATTTGGATGCTTCCGAAAATTCCAGAAATTACCAGAGAGGACCAGTTGCAGCCAGGCACTAGGGTGAAACAGGCAGGAGGCAGAAAGCACCCACTTATGCGAAAAACTTGACTAAAGTGTCTAAAGCAGTGATACATTTTTTTCATTATTTATAATTATAATTGGTTAAAGTTTCTCGCGGATGCAAGTTTCATTGCACAAAACGCTGTATTGGTAACCTTTCTATTTGAATGTATTTTCTCAATACAACGAAGAACTTTTTCTTTGGGCGGCAGTTTGTAAATCGTATGATTATGATTATTATCATTATTAAAACTACACGTTCCGAGCGTGGAGGGTCCGGTAACAAAGGCCTGAGTGGAGGAGCATTGAGCAAACCCAGGTCGCCCGAAACGCTACCGGGAAGAAACACTCAAGAAGCCATTCACGGCTGACTTGACACACTGTCGATGACACTTTCGGGAGGATTCACCAGTCTCCTTGAAGACCTCCAAGCCCCAAGTGTGGTTGTGTTCCTACGGGGCGGTGAAGAGGAAGAAGAAAGAAAACCTTGGAGTAGACCTATATGGGGCTCCTCTCCATTACTGCGGAGGACCCAAAGGGTTACATGTAAGGGATCTTTGGATTGGTCGCAAATGTTAAGCCTACGAAGCTTGACTTGTTTGAAACTTACGGCAGGTGTGCTGGCTTCGACCTGTTGAGTTTCAGGCACTAACCCTTAAACGGTTACCCGTGAGACTTGCAGAAACTCAAAATCTTGCTCCGTAAAGCCCGCTGCAGACGATAGTCTTTTGTCCTTGGTTTTCAATTCACCGCGTTCGAATGTTTGGTGTTGTCCTTGCAAACACTACTGTGTGTCTACCTAAAGTTTCGATGAAATGTTTACCGTCGTATTCTCTGGCACAGCCCGTGTCATTAGTGCAGTGTCTCGTGTCTTTTCAACTTTTTAGGGAATATCGTCTGAGAAAGCAGTGCTATTTTTTGCTGTTTAGACAGACACAAGCAATGCATTCGAACGCGGTGAAGTGAAAACACAGGACATAAGACTATCGTCTGCAGCAACCTTTAAATGAGTTTTGAGCAGGATCATCGTAATAGCGTTGCTTCTAACACTTAGAGCACGCTTTATAGTGTCAAAGCTTTTACCTGATGTGTCATACAAGTCAAGCCTTCATGGCTTAATTTAACTGCCTAGTTGAACATGCCCATATGCTCCCTGATGACCTATGAAGTGACACCCTACTGAAGGCACCAAGAAGGACAGGTACAAATCTCTACCTGTCTTCCCCAAACCCTCACAACAAGAACACTCGGAATGGAATTTCCGCATGACCCGCAACATTTGGTGATGCGGATCCGTTTGGACAACTATTATAGGATGATAATTTCTTTCCAGACTCTAATGATGCCTTATTTAGAGAACGTTCGTCATCTCCAGGAAGCAAAGAATGCAACTTACGCTCTTTGCTTCCTGGTCATCTTTTCAGTTACAAAGAAACCGCCGAAATTTGACGACACACAGGTTTTTAAGGCGACTTAACCCAAATCAGGGAAAAGATTAGAGTTTCGGCGAATGTGCCTTTGAAGGGGGTCAGCGATTTTTGCAGCGAAGTCGAAACCGCAAGGCCGGACGTGCTCATATTTTCAGGTAAGAACATTCGACATGCCACTCGAAATCGTGTAGCAGGATAAGTGTTAACAGCAGTCTAGTTACGCTCAGGAATATAAAAAATACACCTTTCCGCAGAAGCATTGAGTATTTGGCAGTTTCAAGGACTATCCATTCGAGATTAACGCCCGCAACTGGATTTTAACGGAGAGAAGCCAGCGCACCTCTCGGAAGTTCCAGGCAATCGAGGCTATGTGGGCTTAGCTTAACTCGAATATTATGTCGAGAGCCAAAATGGACAGCTTCCGAGGGCGGATCCAGCCCAGAGTTTGGGGGAAGGGGACAAAGGCAGACCTTGGGTTCCTGAAAGGGAGGTGGGGGTGGCTCATAATACCGGCAGTAGGCCGCTACAATAAAAACTTGCAAATAATACGAGTCGTTATTTCTTACTGATGCTAATTTTCAATGCATTGTAATTCAATTATTTAACAACACTGGATTGCTCCACGATTTTTTTTGGGGGGGGGGGGAATGTTACTCCCAGAGCTTTTTGGGGAGCTTGAGGGAGGCCCTTCGTCTGTGCTCGCTTTCGACATCATCATGTACTGGTAGCACATAACCCCGTTATAGAATAATGAGCAACGTACTTTAAGCACCACTAAATACTGTCATAAGAAACTGGCGAATTTACAATCCGCGGAGAAACTACGAGGCGAGGACGTATAGGAGGTAGTGCCCAGCGTGTCTGTCTGTCCAGACTTAGTGGGTCGCGTATTGTAACGTAGGGTATTTCGTTCACAAACCTCTGTTCCATTGAGTTTCGTTCACAGACTTGTGTTCCATTGAGTTCCGTTCACAGACTTGTGTTCCATTGAGTTCCGGTCACAGACCTCTGTTCCATTTAGTTTCGTTCACAGATATCTGTTCCATGTAGTTTCATTCACAGACATGTGTCCCATTTAGTTTCGTTCACATACCTCTGTTCCATTTAGTTTCATTCACAGACCTCTGTTCCATTTAGTTTCGTTCGCATATCTCTGTTCCATTTCGTTCTGTTCACAGACATCTGTCGGAGCGAACTTCGTTCCCAGTCAGGCTTGGTGCATCTCGGGCTGGAAGGTGCCAGCGTGTTTACAAACAACGCAGGTTCTGGTTTTTATCCTTACGAGGCTACTAAATGTTGACCTCAGTAATTTCTCACTTACTTAATACTTACTTGACATTATCGCAGACCTGCGCCTCATTTTTTGCGTCCCCGAAAGAGGTAGCACAATGGCGGGAATCCGACAACGAGTGGCGTTTGGGCGATGGCAATTATAATTTTTTGCCGCAGTGAACATAAATATCAGTATCGTTTACAATTTATTAGTACCAGGAACCGAGAGCTGTGTAGACCCACTGCAATAATGTCCGCGAAACAGATATTCGTACTTGCTGAGCTGACAGCCTGCGGTGGGGGGGGACGGTGTCTCAGCCTCTGGGGGTCCAGGGAGCGAGTCCCCGAGACGCTATTTTTTCCTCCCCAATTTTCACATGCTGCTCACATCTATACGAGGTTCAAAAGAAAGTACATCACGCACCTTAATTGATTCCTATGTATTATGTGAATAAACTTCACGGCTCGTAAATTGTGAATTCACAACGTTTTTTCAAAGTACGCTTTCGAGCACAACACCATGAGCAGCGTCATCCTTGGCTCCTCCCACTTTGGCCTGTGACCTGCCGCGCCATTGGTTGCCTGAGACTGTACTTGCTGAAAGGTTCCGGAAAAAAATTCGCTTTGAATCCAGGGACCCAGCCATTGTGTACGTTGGTCCTTAGCCCCCGTCCCTGGGGGTCGCGGGGCTATGGCCTGTGAGCGGCCGCGCCATTCGCTCTGAGACTGTACTTGCTGAAAGGTTCAGGAAAAATTTTGCGCCCGGGGCTCCAGCGAGGCCAGCCTGATTGCTCAACCGACTCAAGTCGTAGAGGTGTAGTAAGATAATGTCTAAACTCTAAAGTTTTATACTTTTCCGTTTTCAATTGAACTTTTTAGTCTCACTTAGGCATGAACTAATGCACTGCTTGAAGGCCAAATGACATTAATTTTGAGATTAGTATACATTAGTTTAAAATATGTGATTCGTTTGATTTGGTACTTTCACAGACCAACGCATTTTACTAATGAGCAATACGAAATACACACAGAAACTTTAAAACCAATGCAGTGCGTACATAAAACTCTTAGTTACGGGTATCGTAACTCGATAGCTGCACGCGCCATAATTTCCATTGAAGTGTCATGGTCTCCCTATTGAATTTAACAATATAGCATCATCCACACATGGAACCTTGTGTGTACAAGACCAAGCTTCCTAGCCATACAACCCTGACAAAAAGCAGAGCCGCCCCAGACATTAAAACCGAAATTTATAGTATCTGCGCGGCGGCCCAAAATTTTGTAAGGGAAAGCCCTTCAGTTATTCCGGTCCAAAAGAAAATGCAGCTGCGACATGGCTTCTGTGGCGGTAATTTTCGTTCACAGAGAACTTTTAGTAGCCTAAACAAAAGCCGGGCACCTGCGGCCCCGCTGCAAAGCTGAGTTTTCTTGTGCTAACTGAATAAAAATCGTCGGGAAGAAGGGCAACAGGTGGTATGAGCAACACCACCTGAAGCTCGTTCAAGGATCATCTATAAAAGCTGATACACACGCTAGCAAAAAAAATGAGTTTCCGCAGCTTATCGTCTGAACGTTTTGTTGAGCCTTGGTAAACACAGGTTTGAGTTTACCAAAAAAGGCATAAAAATGTTAGCCCGTGGGTAGAGTTTGCTCAGCAAGTGCCGTTAGTTAAGCTTCGGACATCTCTTCAAACTTGAAGGGAATAGTAATAACTCGAAATTCTTAAAGCGTATGTGCTATTTACGTAGGCGCAGCACCTCATTCGGACGCGATGATGAAACTCAGTCTTTTGACTCGAGTGTGAATCGGCTATTATAGGCTGGCACACACGATAGTTAAATGGACGACTTTCGTCATCTCTGCGTCCGAATGAGGTGCTGCACCTACGTAAATAGCACATACGCTTGAAGAATTTCGAGTTATTACTATTCCCTCCAAGTTTGAAGAGATGTCCGAAACTTAACTTATGGCGATGACACACGCTAGTCAAAAGAACGAGTGTCTTCATCTTATCGTCCGAACGTTATGTTGAACTCTTGTAAACACAGCTTTGAGATTGCCAAGAAATTATGTAAAAACTTTTACCGTTCACTTCAGTTTACTCCGCAAGTGCCGTTAGTTAACTTTCGGTCATATCATTATATCTGGAGGGATTTGTAACTCAAAATGCTTCGCAAGTGTGTGCTACTTAGATGGGCACATCAGCGCATTCGGACGAAAAGATGACGATACTTGTTCTTTTGACTTGCGTGTGTCATCGCCAGAACGGCACTTGCTGACCAAACTGAACTGACTGCTTAACATTTTCACCCTTTTTTTTTAAACTCAAAGCTCTGTTAACGACAGCTCTTTACACCTTTTCTGGTCAATTCCAACCAGTGTTTATGAGGGCTCAACAAATTGTACAAACGTTTAGCTGAAGAAACTCGTTCCTTTGACTAGCGTGTGTGTAGGCTATAAGGCAGCTGCGATAAAAAAACAGCAGGGTTCTGAATCGCGACGCCAAAAAAAAAAAAAAAAAAATGCCTGCCGCGCCCAACATCAACGATTCAAATGTAGCAGTTACATGAGCAGGGACCTCAACGTCCAGCGCGTCCCAAGAGCGAATTTCGAATCCTAAAGCTGCATGCACACGACGGTTTTTTCTTATGGTCACAAATCCTCCTGAGCATCCGAATGCTTTGGTGCGTTTGTTTCAACACCTAAAATGTGCAGAGCTCTGAGTCCAAACTCATTCCAAACTTGATATGATTAAAATAATAATAGAACTTTACTGCGGCACGCACGAAGCCAGCTAACATTTTAGTACAATGTCAGAAGAACTATAGCCGACCGGTAACCACAGGTTCGGAGATCATCTGGGCTCGCAAATTACCGGATGACCATTGGAGGCCATATAGTTCTTCGGACAACAATGGCGGCGCCAAGAGAAATTTGTCACGGAGGGGGGGGGGCTGAATGAGGCTGGATTAAAATGTGGAGGGGCTTTGCAATACATAACATGAATGTATGTCGGTTGCGTGACAGCAATATTAGGGGATGGAGCTTATGGGGCTATGTCCATTATTCGGAGGGGCTTGAGCCCCCCCCCCCTCCCCCATGTCCCTCTGTTTCAGTAACACATACAGTCGCATTATATCTATTTGGTCAAGAATTGGAGTCGGAGGTTTGCAGCGTCCAAGGAGTCGGAGTCGGGCCATGGCTGGGCCCTGGAGTCGAAGTCGAACTTCATTCAACCGAAATAGGTAATTGGTCCAGAAGTGGTATATAGGGCCCCGCCTCACTCAAGAGAGGCTAGCAACGAATAGGTTCAGTCCCATTTAAATGGGTATACTGTATACCTATTTTGACTTATAGGCAGACAATGCACATTCTATTTGAATCTTAGGTAGGTCGTATGCGATATCGGCACCATATACTGTACATGGTATAGTTTACATATATATAAGCCATTGCGATTTTGTATATTTCGCCAGTTCTTTTGAAAACTATTTCTTTACCAAGCGAACAAAAGAAAAACAAATCACGGAACGATGCACTGCCCCCACATAACACAATCACCTCTCATGCCCTACTGACCATGATCTTAGCAGTGTTGCCAAACGGTGTTCGTCAAATGTCGCTAGATGAGCTCCAAAATATCGCCATAAAAAAAGAAAAATATCGCTAAAATCTATTTTTGTTTGCATGTGTTCATTGTATGCGGTTTCATTTCATATATAAAGTGCTTTCAGTGCCATTAATTTGCTTTTCATAGCATTTTAGCGCTTAGTCCCTATTTATTTATCAACAGAGTGGGAAAACGCTATGTCTCCAGAAAATACCGCTTGCCGCTAGATGAAAGATATTGCAACAAATAGAGCTTCAAAGTCGCTAGATCTAGCGACTTTATCTCTAAGTTGGTACCCCTGGTAATTAATTTCAATGCGCTCTGTGGCACACACGCATCAGTCATTACACGGCAGTAAAGTTTTCAAGGGGTATATAGGAACACTGAGCATTACAGCGTACGTTTCACGCCACATTTAGGGCTCATCCAAACACCCAATGAAACGTTAGTTGTGGTGAAAGGGTTGAGTATGGAATCAGCGCCCGTAGAAGTTTGGTCAAGCGTATTGCTCTGCCGTTCTCGATGGCCGGGCTTGCTGGAGTTCTCAAATTCAAAAGCAAGCATGTTCGTGATAAACTTGGAAAAACACTTTGGCACATGTTTATGTTCTTAGCCTTGTATTAATGACGGTTGTGAGTTCCTATAATGCTATTATCGGTGTGGAATTCATACCGGAATCTGCTTTCACTCGTGTCAGCCTGAGGCGTTTAAGTCAGCTGTTAATGGCTTTCTGTTGGATTTTCCTCAGCAGTTTTGGGCTTTCCGGTGTTTCATAATACCTCATTTGGGTTGCACTACCTGTCCGTGGTGGCCCGAGCGTGTATGTACATTGAAGGCATTTGGTAAAAACTAAAAGAAGTACGAGAAGTAGTGCTAGCAGTAGTAGACGTAGGCCTACTTTCAAAAATAGTCTAAACAATCCTAAATTTATTCTGCCATAACTCAAAAAGTTTTATAGAGGTATTTTTTATGAATATTATATGAGTGGTTAGGTATATCACGAAGAGTAAATGACCAAATTTTTTTAATGATCCGTTTGTTCGTTCGTACGTTTGTCACTGTTTTGATTTTAGGCTTGTTAGCACAATAACTCAAAAAACAATAAATGGATCTTTATGAAATTTATAGGAGTTTGGTGCAGATCGGTTGGTTCATTTGTATCTTTGACTAATGTTTGTCATAATGTTTGCTAGCAGCATAACTCAATAAGTTATGAACGGATCTCAAAAAAAAAAAAATTGCTGGAACTGTTAACACTTTGAAGGGCACGCATAAATAATAAGATTTTGGAGTTGATATAAAGAAAATCATGGTCTCAGAACCAATTTTATTGTTTCGTAACCGTTACGTTACTTGGCGGAGGTATGGGCTCTCAGAGTGCGCTAGTGTTGTACCTACAACACAGTGTGTGCTGTCGTATACTGTATTCGTGCGCACGCGGTGGGTGTACGAGTAAAATCCAGCCTCATAAATGTTCACACGACCAATTCATAAGAACAAATTATAAACGGCATGTTCGATTGGGTCACCAAATTCGATTGAAGTCAAGGCTGGTTGACTAATCCGGCAATGCAGAGAGAAACTTCAACTTCGTCCCCTTGATACGGTAGCAGGTGCTAAATGCAACCCGATTACGTTGGGCCGTCAAAAATCTCCACTCTATGAAGTAAGACTAAGTTCATGGACGTCTGACAGGTAACCGAGTAGGAGTCGACGCCTCAAACTTGAACCAATAAGTCGAAGCCAGAGCACCTGTAAGATGATCCGGACAAGTCGAGCTCGGAAGGCTTAATTATCACTATTGTTGAGTAGTCTAAGCCTCAACTAGTGCGATTGAACAGAGGAAGTGCATACTTGATTTTGGTGCCCAATCGAACATGCCTTTTAACAGAGGCACATGCAATACGATTATCTCTGAATTACCCTAAGAGAACAAATAAAGATTGTTTCCGTTAAAGGTTCTAATAAGAAATAAAAAGGCAAGGGACAAAACTCGCAGGGAGATCATTTTTGATAAAACCTAAGTTGAATGAATAAAAATGAAC
>LQNS02278070.1:2526849-2542874 GCA_001587735.2 Parhyale hawaiensis
TCTTTTCGTCCTTCATCTCTTGCCACCTGAGCACAACGTTGTGGTTCCGGCTGTAAGCCGAGTAAATCATCTTAGATCGCTATTGATTGTCTAAGTTTCAGAAATAGCGGGACAATAGGTACCAATGTAATAATAATAAGAAGGATTAGATAAGGCCATTATGTGTCAGTACTTAGTGAGCATAATCCTTATGATGATGGTGTCGAGCTTGCTATGTATAAAAACATAGCTCGTTCCGGCGCTGTGCTTGTCACAAGCAATATTTTTGTCTGGAAGAATAAACTTTTAAGCTGCCTGTGAAGTTGTTAGGCGCCCTCATACACTAGCTTTTGTTAGTGTAGGAACTGATGATGGGTTTTCCATTCTGGTTTATGAAGACCCCTTCTCGGGGGAACTCATTAATTAACGCATATTTTGGGACACTGTTTTCTCGTGGTCACTTGCTCTTTTCATATTTTCATTTGTAATAGCTACTAGCGAAGCTTCTGTATGATATATGTTTGTGTAAGTAAACTCTGTTGTAACGTTTTTATTCCCTTCGGATTCCCGTAACATCAATACGGGAATGCGTAGGGCATAGAAATATTTAACGTGCAATCATGTCATTACCAGTACCCTGATCTGTTCCTGGACATTTCTGCATAAGTGAGAGCAGTGATTATTTGTGGGTGTTGCAGTGACTACATGGACCGCTTCTTGGACGAGGGAGAAGGTCTCCTATCCATTGCTAACAACAATAACAACAACAGCAGCACCTCCAATAATAACAACAGCAATGGTGGCAGCAACAACAACAGCAGTAACGGCGCTGGCAGCAAAAGTAGCAGTAACGATGGTAACAGCTCATCGCACGCTTCTTCCATGGAGTGCAGCGAGTCGAACAACGCGGCAGGTGAGAACGGCGGCCTGAGTTCAGACGGTCGTCCCCAGGCGCCCCTGAGCCGCACGTCTTCCAGCGGCTGCAGTGGAGAGAACGGGGAGGTGGTGGCGGCCTCCGGTGCTGGTGACGCTAGGGTTCCTACGAACGGCACCAGCTTCGATCCCTTGAGAGCCGCAGGTCCTGCATACTCCACCCCCCACATCCCGCCGTCAGAAATAGGGCGGCTCAACCAGAAGAGGTGGCGGGAGAACCAGAAGCCGGACGTGGCGATGCACGCTCTCCTGTACGGCCGCCTGCCCGCCGGCTACAAGACCAACAACATCAAGAACAGCGATGGCACGAGGATGTCCGTGTCCAAGTTCCTCCATGCTAATAATTTAGGCAATGTTGTATCTGAAGAGGACTTGGGAGGGGACAAGGCACGAGCTGTGGACTCCTTTACGGACAGAGGAAGTGAAGAGAAGATGGACGTGGACTCCGATGTGATGGTGCTGGGCTCGGCATCGGGCGATCCTTTGGCTGACATATGCCGGGAAGAAAATACTTCAGAACGAATGAATGATGCGCCTGTGCCTGTGAATAAGACGCCCGTTTCTAACTCCGTATCTTCCACCGCTACTTCAATTGCTTCCGCTGGTTCGACGCCTTGTGACACTAGAACGAATGATACAACCACAGTTACCTCCAGATCTGTGAACACAACCCCGTCCACACCCCCCGCCTTCACTACCAGTCCTCGTGCCGCCAAGACCTCCCCGTCTCCTTTAGCGCGGTCCTCTAGTAAATCTCTCGCTAAAATAGACTTAATTGCCCAGACGCTGTCTAGGGAGAAGTCTTTAGCGACTGGGACGGCGGCGCAATGTTCTCTCGACGCAATTATTGGTAGTTCTGTAGCATCGCCTGCACCCTCCACCGAGAACGGTAAGGTGCTGCCTGTGCCACCGACAGGGATTGCTAAAAGTTCCCAAGTACAATCGTCAGATAAATACACAAAAACACAAACCACCGCTGCCAGTGCCGGCATTTCTAAGTCCACGCCTAGTGAAATCAGTCGGAACGACTCCTGTAAGCCTTCCAGTTTACCTACAGTGACCGCCACCAATAGATCTGCCCTCGAGAATGTATTATGACACCAACAGCCGCACGTTCGTTAGAGTGCCTTTAGATTAGCTTGTACAGTATACCGAGCACTGCTGAGTACATTATACACATATATGCTCTCAAATACAATTGTACTGACTAGATTGTGTTGCCGAGATGCTCTTGTTGTCTCTTTTGTACATTTAAAGCAAGAATTATGAGGAGCGTGTGTTGTGCAACTCTGCATCTTATTTTTACCATTGTTATGTATTCTTTCGTCTCCCTCATTGTGTTCTCTTCATGAACTTGTACTTCAATTGCTGATGCCTAACGCATATAAGGCAAAAATAGGCCGGCGCTTGAGCCCGTATGCATTGTAATGACGTACTGGTGGCAGTGTATAGATCTCTTCAACCTCCATCTGAACGAAAATCAAACACATGCCGCTCTGTTAGTGATTAAATCTTTCTTGTGGCTCATATTGCGGATCACACAAGGTTACCGTTGAGTATTAGTTCTTTAGCTCTTACCCTATATATGTGGGGAATTTACGAACTAAATTAGAAAATTCCTCTGTTAGATCGCCATTGTTGTGGAGACGGAGACTTAAACTACTCAATATAATAATAAATTAGAGAATTTTCACCATGATTTATTAGGGCACCACACAGGTAAATCGAGGTTACGTCGGTACAAACATGTAAGACTTCGGGGGCTTGTCCTAACGGTACCTCCGCCCTCTCACCCAAAGCTGGTGACTAGTATCCAGATCAATTTTCTTCCGCTTTAGCTGCAAGCGTATGTATTTTTTCATTTCCCCTCCGAAATGATAGGTAACGTTTCATTCATTGTTATGACGAAATAATAACAGTCTGCTCATTGTTATTCCAGTGGAGTGTATAGGTATGTGCAGTGAACAATCTAATTTTAGATTCTTCTTATTTTAATGTCTTTTATCCGTAACTGCACTTCATATAATCTTTTTGTGTGAAGGAAATTCAGTTGCATGTATTGAGACTTAAGTTTACCCCTGGCAAGTTTTAGTTAACGTGCCTAGGAAGAGACGTGACTGCCTACACGGCTCGGCGGTCCTGCACGGCCTCACAGGTTCTCCATGACAGGCTGTCCAGGTCCTGCGCTCTCGTACACTTCGTCAAGTTAAGACTCGTAGTGCGCGGCCGTGCGCGCGAATGCAGTGACATTACGGCCAATGTTTGTTAGTATTCCTTCTGAAAGTAACAAAGTATTCTCGGATACAGTACGGTGGTAAAACGATGACTATTATAATAATAATTCTGGTCTACAGATGCTGTGATAGTTGTTTCAGCGATAGAATGGTTCTTGATCACAGTTACAAGCACTCGAACGTACCGGCAGTCCTCGATTTAGACCCCTCTTGTTTTATGGAGGTTTACTAGTGGCCCGAGGCGTCATTATGAATGTCGGCAGAAAATTAGAACTTTGGGAAAACCCCTATGCGTTTTACTCTTCAGAGTGTGACGGGAAAGATACAGATATATTTATAAATAAATTAGAACGCCAGGTAATTATATATACAGTGCAGATTATTTAGGTTCCAAATGCGTAACCTCCCGGTAGCTAAAATTAAACATTCTGAACTTGAATGGTACAACTGCGCACAACAAGGGGGCCTATTTCGAGCATTACCAGTCCTGACAAAACGCCAGCATTTGTATATGTTCCCTGAACTGCACTTTGCACTTGCTCTTGCCCTGAACCTACGGAGTGTTTTGAGAAACTGGGCCCAGGCACTGCGATTTGGACGTTGCCTGAGGATAATTTTAGACTTGTTACTGCCTGAATTTCCCTTCACTGTTCTTACATTCTGTGCTTTCGGTCAACACCGTCTTGATACGAGGTGTTATGGGATCGGAAGCTTGTAAATATTGCGTGAGTACAAATTTATGATATAATTGCATCTGTAGCAGAGTTTCTTCAAGGCCACTGCACACGAGAGACAACGGTTGCTGGAACTCTCTATTCCACGACAAAACTGGGGAAGAATTAGCTTGAACAGCGAATCGGCAACATTGATTCAAGCGAGTATTGTTTGAAGTTCGATGTACTTGACGCAACTTCCAATCCAATTTTCCCTAGGTAGTATTTCACGACTGAGTTGTGATATCACAAAACGCGAAGTTGTCTCGATGTTAGAACGAGAGTAACGTGCCATTTCCGGTTTCAGGCTCTGCGCCTTGTCAAAGATGTTGCTCTATAAGAACATATTAAGAAGACTTCAACTTCAACTAATTTATCCATGCTTTCGTATGGTGCGTGTGAGGTGGTTGAAATGTCGTGGCAAGTTCGTCATTTTGGCATTATCTTCCCCATGGAAGTTTTCAAATTGTCGCTCGTGTGCATTTGCCTTGAGATTATGGGGATTATTCACTGAAACTTTTTCCTGTTGCTGCTTGTGTTCAGCGTTTTTACTGGAGACTTGTTTTCTTTGTAATTCTAACTCTAGAATGTTTTTCAGCATTCTCTCACCATCTTGTAAGCTGAGGCGTGTAATAATCACAAGCTAGTTAGGCGACCGCAACCACAAAAATATTAATCATAGCAAATGCTGTTCCTGAACGTCGTCTATCGACAAGCGTCGTAAGCTCGACAATAACAAAGGTCAGTGTTGGTTATACTTTCCGCAACTGAGCTCGAAGAAGGTATCTGTACTTAGTTAACTCCATGGCAGGTAGTAATCAACTAACTCATTTTCTGTCGTTTGGCAGAAATTGATTTCTCTGCAGCTACATGCGTCCCCGTAACGCGTGTCGCAATTATTGTTATTGCTTGTCGAGTTGTGATTGTCGCTCAATTTTTGAGCGGAGGGGTCATTGGTGTAACACAGGTAATCCTGAAATTGTGATTACAACACGCCTCTCTCAAGGTTATTGCATTGTATCCAAAGGGATATTGTGTCCGAGGCGCTGCACCATTAACAGGACTTATATTGTGTAGGTACCTACCTTGCCATGGCAGGATACGTTAACCTCCTAATGGATCCCAACTTCGCTTACGTATAAAAAATAATCCTTTGAGGAACCTTACATTGTCAGGACCGGCTGCCGGGGTTGGTACCTGCTCGACATTTTTAGAGACTGGGACTGAGACTCTGACACTCGCTTGTCCCGGCACTGAGAGCTGGTGAAACTGGGCCTAGTTCGTCTGGAGCTGATGTTGGAATCGGAGATTCTAGGTATCCTAGGAGCCGGAGATTTCAGGGATCCTGGAAATGGGAGAATTTAGTGGTCCTAGGAATCAGAGTCAGGTGCTAGTTGCATCCAAAGTGGAAGTTGGAATCAGGAGTAGGAGTCGCTACTCCCTATGTCAACTTTCTGTGCACATTGAGTCCCAGTCAGCGCTGGTGCTGACCGAGAGCTGCAACAGTAACGGTCCCCCCCCATTCATTTCAGGAAGATCCGCGCCTCCGTATTATCTGAGCGTCTTAAAAAGGTACTCCTTTCTTGGCAGTATTTACTCGTGACTCCTGTGGTAAGACCTTGCTCTGTACTAGGGTAACATGTCTAGTACCCGTCCACCATGCTAGTAGCCGTCCGCTTGGCACTAAAATACTTTCTGTGTGAAAACTAGAAGTCCTAGAAAGTCGTACATAGGCTTAAACTGTAGGCTAAATAGTGCCGCACCATCCCTAAAAATGATGGGCGAAAAAACAAAATAAGAAAAAATTGTGTTGGTTTTCACTAAAAAACATGAACAACATGTGAAAACCACCATTTTTTCGTGTTTCGTTTTTTTCGCCCGTCATTTTCAGGGATGGTGAGGCACTACTTAGCCTACAGTTAAGCCTATCTACGGCTTTCTAGCACTGCTAGTTTTCACACAGGAAGTTTTTTAGTGTCAAGTGGACGGATACTAGACATGTTACCCTACCTCTATTCTTTATGGTCGCGTGTACATCCATGAAATTTGCATCAATTATTCGCCAATAGCGCTCATTGCAACTACGCTCTGCGATGCTTTGCAGGAGTCATTGAATGGGCCATAAACTTTGGATCACTAATACATGCTATAGTGCATCCCTCCTCCACCAGGGGTCCCCATGCATAGGCGACTTTAGCCATAGCTAGGCCTTCGAACTTTTTTTCATGCCTACTCCACTTGTTTCGCATCCGTTTTCGTACTCCTACTGATGGTGCTTGCTTTTTCTTCATCTTTGTTCCGCACTTACTGCTCCCATGGGCGATGACCCTGCGTGGGAACAACCTCATATGCAGAATGTTTCTCTCGTCATACTGTGTGTGTCCTTTCCTCCTTTCTTTGGTTGCCATAGTAGTGAAAAGAGAGGCATAAACTGTACAACGTCACGTGTTTGCATCAGTAACAACAGACCGTAAATTTCAATCGGTTACGAAAGATCTGACGTTTTCGTTTGCGGGGACGGCACCCTTAAGTTTTTCATTGCAGTGCCTGTGTATGTCCTTCGTTTCGCAATATTATTAGCGTCACTCGCGGTAACGAACCAGAAGCGAGGGCTGTATGGGCGACGTAGTTGGGTGTTTTAACTTCAAGCCTCATGCTTTGCAAAGCTCAGAGAACAGTGCCTGTTCAGAGCGAAGTGCGTCTCAGACGCTCGTGACGTGACGTGCTAAGCTGCAGATTATGGATTTTGGTAAGGACTTTATTCCGTTGTTTTGAACCGACTGCCCACGTAAGACTTTCTCCGTGCTGCCGACAGAGAGCCCGCCTAACTAATCCGACTATGCTGTAGTAATTGTTGAGTAGCCTCCAAAAGGGTGCAGCGAGAGTGTCACCCTCTTCGACCTCGAGGATATACGTCGTTGAAGCTTTTCGATCCTGCAGCCGAGTGTTGCATGGCCCAGTCCACGTTACCGCTGCGATACGCAGTGGGGCCGCGCCTCAGTCACAATATGAGTCCTAATGGGACCAAAGGGGGGAGCCTTGCTGCATTTCGGAGATTTTAGTAGCACCTCGGTGCTTGCGGTCACTGCATCATGCACTGATCGTGACTCGGTGCTTGCAGTCACTGCATCATGCACTGATCGTGACTCGGTGCTTGCAGTCACTGCATCATGCACTGATCGTGACTATGACGGCAAAAAATTCAACATAGCGCTAAAAATCTGGAAGTGCAACTCTTCCCGAGTCAAAACTCGCTGAGAATTACCAGTCCTGCTCCAAACTCCAACGCTAGCACTTGTTTAAACGCAACAGCTTCAGCGGTGGCTAAGGTTTTGAACTTTATGGTCAGTTTAATGTGCGAGTTGAAGCCGTGCTCGTGGCAACATGTCAGATTAGTTGTGCTGGCGCTCTACCCGTCGCACGATAAAAGTCGTACGTGAGCACCAGGTTGTAAATAGCCTCGTGTATTGTTATTTTTTTTCGTTCTAAAGTTAGCGTGCAGTATCTGCTCCATTGCGCCCCGTCATCCAAATGTTGATCATTGGAGCAGATAGCACTTTAAAAATAGAATACTTTTTATATTGCTTTATTATAAAAATAGGAACCATTGTGTTCAAGACCTATTTTCTTCGGGAGTTATCATTTGGCATTCATAACATTTGAAAAGTTACTGTTGTACGTCATAAACGTCAGTCATCCGAGGTATAAATGAGTCTCTTGTTCCTCTTTTACAGTAGTTTCGTTTGCTAGTATCTTCAGATTGAATGGATTAAGTTGAATTTAGCTGCACTATATTGAAGCAGCGGTTTCCTAGCTGAAGTTGCGCGCTTTATTTCTAATTTTTTTTATTAACTTGTTAGTACCTGAATTAAGCATTACTTTCTGTACGACGAGTTCCATTTCACTGTTGAGTGCAGGAGGTACGGAATGGTTAGCTCGTTACCATGTAGTTGAAAATAATTTGGTGGGAATAGCACCTCGGAAGTTGATCATTTATGGTAAAATGGCTCCATTTTGCCTTGCACCGTTTATAAGGCGCCATTTTTGTAGCTTTCATCGCACGCTTGCTAATCTTAGCTTGAAGTACTTTCCTTTGCTTCGACAATGTGTTTATTACCTTGCAGTGTAATATGAGAGTACAATTACTTCGCTGCTAAGCTGATCCCCCCCCCCCATCTGTCCTGTCTCAAACGTAAGGCGAGCATAATTGTCAGCGGCGCGGAGTCCTCTCGCCCTCAGGGTGCACAGGTTGGGCCTTTAGTGATAGTGTTAGGTTCGCCCGTTCTGTTTCATGGGGAGCAGCGACCATTTGGGAATCCTGTGGTTACCTCACTCACCCATTAGCTTGGCCTTCTGTACATCTGTCTTCTCTGCCCACTGTGCTTCCTTCTGTTTTCATTCTCCTACTGATGTTACTTTCTTCTGTTCTTCCTCGTCTTTCACGACTGTTCCCATGGGGATGATCCTGTGTCGGAACACTCGTCTGCATGGGTTCCAAGTTTGTCGAAGTACTACATGTCCCTCGTTCTTTTCTCTGTGACGTAGTCTTTGAGCGGAAGCTGAGGCGTTAACCACTAAAACCAATAGCTAAAATGATGCCCGGTCATTTTCCAGTGTCCACTTAGGACAATGTGAACATACGAGCAGTGCTGTATATTGATCTAAGCATGACCTTGGCCGTACTCTAAGTTCTGCTCTGCCTCTTCTTCCCGCCATTGCTGCTTCCTTGAGCTACCCAACTTTGTTTGACGTTCTGCAAATCTTCTGTTCCTTCGTCTCTAAGTCTCGATTGTCTTGGACGGCTGAACACGCTTGAGCTTTGTATACAAATAACTGGACTTTCTCTACCCATTAACGCCTTGCATCCGTATTTCTGGATCTATTAACCCCTGAAGGGATTAACTTCGACAACTTTTGTCCAATAGTAGGCTAGCGTGGACAGATATTGTCTACTTCCTAGACTTTATGTAAATTTGAATGCATTTTCTGCCATACTACTGAACGACAAACTTTGTACTCTTCATACTTTTACTATTATGGAGCGTCTACCTTTTAGAATATTCTGCCTGTGTTCGTTGGGATTATTGAAAAACGTTTTGTGAAGGGCGTCTTGCTCATTTCAAAAGAAAGTTCCAAATTGTAACAAATAGAAAGAATCCCTACCGGGGTTAATACTGCCATTAATACGAAAAATAAAAATTTAATGTATACGGTAATGGGTCATATTGACTGCGTAGCCCATGTCTAGCAATTTTCTCCATACTGCGCCCATGCTTTCCGTCAGACAGACAACACACACCGTCGATGTATCGCAGTCCACTCCAGAGCACCATACAAGCAAGGTTCAAATTAACGTGTGCACAGCGTGTAGCTGACAACAAATGTGTAGGTCTCGAGTGATTAATTCATAAGCCATCAATCCTATCCTCTCTGTACTAAGAGTTGAAGTGTTTTTTCTAATTACTATTTAAGCATATTCTACATTTTATTGTGAATAAATAGGAATAAGATCACTTGTATTGCCATGTCCTGATCTCAGTTATAATTTTCTACGGAGCTTACTAGTATTTACGACTTGAAGATCCTGATACGGTCTCACACCAACACAAACTGCCACAGATCCATCGACAGCTTGGATTTCAGTTGAAGTTTATGTGCAAACCCTTCTGATTGACCCCTTATGGCGGGTGCACACGAATGCAAAAGTTGCCCGGTCACTCAACTTTTCATTTTGGCAGTCACGTTGCTCTGACTACAGCTTAACTTCGTTTAAATGTTACGCTAAAACTAAACGTCATTGCAACATTACCCTAACTCAGAAATAGGTGTAGTACAGTGCGGTAAAAAATGGATTACCGGTACCTACACATATTAGGGGTAAAAAATGGACTCTCTCTCTTGCAGTAAAAAATCCTAATTATTTTTTACCCTAATGTGAGTAATTCACATTTTTACCCCACTTTACTGTATACTTCTTACCTAACCATTGCCGTTGGCCATAACATACAAACTACAAGACATGATACATATGTCCGATATTCATCTTGGTAGAAAATCACTGTGCAAGCAGAAGACTTGTTCGCAGCAACGTAATCGGACGTGGAATTGTGTGGAGGTGTAACTTTTGTGTTAGTGTGCACCTGCCATTAGGCATTGCATCAAGGAAGACAGAAAGGGCTCAAGCAGCTAGGACTTCGCTCTGGTCAACGTCCCCCACGCGGGGGCACGTACTGGTAGAAAACGATAAACATCACAAGATTTTCTATAAAGCCGTAGCGGATATTTCACCATACTGCGAGACACACAAGACCTGATGACTATAGCTTTCTTTACGTCCAGGACATNAAGCAGCTAGACTACGCTCTGGTCAACGTCCCCCACGCGGGGGCACGTACTGGTAGAAAACGATAAACATCACAAGATTTTCTATAAAGCCGTAGCGGATATTTCACCATACTGCGAGACACACAAGACCTGATGACTATAGCTTTCTTGACGTACAGGACATCGCAGAGGTTTCCGATCTATGGAGCTGCCTCTTGTCTGTCGTTGCCTACCTTAGGAAAAGTGTCTACTCTGCCTAACAGACTTTAGTCTATTCAGCAACGCAAATTGGCCATTGGTAGACACAGCACAATGCGTCAAAATTACGTGCTGTAGTTCTGACCATATTATCAAGGCAGTTCGGTCGTGGTCAAATTCCTCTATAGCGTGCCAAATCTATGGGGATTTCTGGGATTTTGTGTGGCCCATATCTTAGCCCCGCCCACTACCTGTATGTAGAGCAATCTCAGAAATTCCCACATTATTGGCACCGCTATCGAGGAATAGACCACGACCGAACTGCCTTGATAAAATGGTCAGACTATAGTGAATGTAATGAAAGAAACAAAGACGTGTTCATATTTAATTCAGTTCACTCAGAAATATGATTTGTCGCAAGAGCGCTAAGAAATTATTATTTTTGGCTTCAGCAGATATGAACTAGAGCTGCAATGACTTCACTTTGTGCACAAAGAGCTCAAAATATATATACAAGACATCAGATGATAATACCAGAGGTAAGTTCAAGATTGGATCCCTCGCTACCGGTGCCTTTTCTCCTAGCCACGCTCACTTTAAAATACTCAAAAACATAAAATTATTGTCAAATTAACAAGTGTCTGAAGAACGACGCAAACAGTAGACAGGCATCCACAGATTTATGACATCCTCTCCAGAAGAACTCTTAAGTATAATCAGACTCGGCAGGGAGGGAATAAGTAGATTTTTGAAGAGTATTGACCAACATCTCCAGTGGGCTAACTGTGCTAGTCGGAATGATACAAAAACCAACGACAGGAGGAGGAGGAGGTCCTCACTCCAGCTGCTGTTGCTGTTCCATGAATTCCTTGAGGGCAGAAGCGTCCAGAGGGATGAACAGAGCCTCTGCACCGTCGTGTCCTTTCCTCTGCCTCAGCAGCTTGTGGTCAGTGAACTCGATGAGCTGAGTCTTGAGGGTCAGTTCGGAGTTGACAAACATCCGCTCGCGGCACTGTTTGTACAGCTCGGAGAACAGCATACCTGCGGTGAGCACGGCCGTTCAATACCATAGTTATTAGGTTCACTTCATGCGTGAACCCAAGGTGTTACCGAGTCGTTTATCAAATTCGACTTGAATGAAGCCACAAGGTATGATTTGTGCGGAACTTCAGACAGGTACGTTAGCACCGCCACTGGTTTTTGTTACGAGTGGTAAGAGCAGGTCAAGTATGCTCGCGACCGTTGGAGCCTCTATTCTACAAAGCAATGTGGAGTTTTTAGGAAATTTCAAGAGTAATCAGTTAAGAATTAACGCCTAAAACCCGACCCAACAAGGCAAAACTACCGCACTCGCCTGGTGTTCCAAACAAATCGAATTTGAAGGCCGTAATTTCACCATGTAATCGATGCCGCCCATAGCCAACAGCAAAGGTTAACAGAGGGGAGACTTTCTAGCGTTGCAGGCATCATGTCCTGGGGCCAGAAACACCATACTCCCCAATTGCAAAATGGAGTATAACTAAGAGTGGCTCTCTATGTTCTCGAATATATACAGTATACATTGACGAAATCTACAATGAGCAACCCATAAATGCACCTATATAACACGATATAACAAAACTGTAGTTTTGTTTTCAGCATCTGTCACTATCTTGAGCTAAGTTCATTTTATGGACAAATGCACCCAGATAAGTTCATTCTTATAGTCAATAGCCCACTGTTCAGAACACAACCATGAGACCACCAGGTTTAATGTAGCGCAGCAAGTGAGGTAACCTCTGCACAACAGACCATCTAGGATGTATGAGTAGATGAATTGGAGATAACAAAGCGGATTATTCGGGGTGCTTCATTGTTTGAGGGGACGACCAATGAACCCGATAAATGCGGCTCAACGATACGATGATTAATAGTACAGGAAGTATTGTTTTCGAGCCTAAGAGATTGCAATGCCCTCCAGCGTCAGGCTTACCGATGAAGTTTGGATCCTGTTCACTTTCCAGCTGATGTTCTACCAGCAGCAGGAAGATGCCTTTTGCACTGGGAGTGAGGGATCTGCAATTAAAAACACTCACCATTATTGTAATTATAGTCTCTAAAAAAAACTTACGAGGGTAGTTCTGTACGAACATGCTATATGTTTATAACATGCAAGGCACTACTGCTGATTAGAAACGGCTGGTTACGACTTGAGAGGATTGTTAGAAATATGTCACTGTTCATTGTAGACCCGCGCACCACCAACTGTGCCCAACTGAGACATTTGCACACCACCAACTGTGCCCAACTGAGACATTTGCACACCACCAACTGTGGCCCAACTGAGACATTTGCACACCACCAACTGTGCCCAACTGAGACATTTGCACACCACCAACCGTGTCCAACTGAGACATTTGCACACCACCAACCGTGCCCAACTGAGACATTTGCACACCACCAACCGTGCCCAACTGAGACATTTGCACACCACCAACTGTGCCCAACTGAGACAATTGCACACCACCAACTGTGCCCAACTGAGACAATTGCACAACACCAACTGTGCCCAACTGAGACAATTGCACAACACCAACTGTGCCCAACTGAGACATTTGCACACCACCAACTGTGCCCAACTGAAACATTTGCACACCACCAACTGTGCCCAACTGAGACAATTGCACAACACCAACTGTGCCCAACTGAGACAATTGCACACCACAAACTGTGCCCAACTGAGACATTTGCACACCACAAACTGTGCCCAACTGAGACATTTGCACACCACAAACTGNCAAACTGTGCCCAACTGAGACATTTGCATATCACAAACTGTGCCCAACTGAGACATTTGCACACCACAAACTGTGCCCAACTGAGACATTTGCACACCACAAACTGTGCCCAACTGAGACATTTGCACACCACAAACTGTGCCCAACTGAGACATTTGCACACCACAAACTGTGCCCAACTGAGATATTTGCACACCACAAACTGTGCCCAACTGACCACCACCAGCTATGACTCACTTGAAGACGTGTAGCAGGGAGGACAGAGCGAGAGAGGACGACTGCCGCACCATGAGGCTGTTCTCATACGACGTCTCCTCGGTGTAGGGTGCCAGTGTGGTGCAATCAAACCACAGGAAGTTGTACTCGGCCGCCCGACGACCGTCTAGCACTGCACAGCGTCATGCATACTTAATGGCGATATCGTTTGGCACGGTGAGGGAGAGTAAAGTTGAGCCGAATAGACCTGACTAACTTGTCCGCACTATAGAGAGGAGCGTTGATTTCGCCACTTTGGACCGTTTTGCAGCTGTCAGAAGCAATCCGATTACACTTGAATGGCTGAAATGTTCATTTTACACAATAGGTTTCATTTTTGGGTGTCCCAAGAGCAATCAGTTAACGGTTAATACCTGAAGTTCGTTCCAACGGGTCGAAATGAACCCACCTGTCCAAAGTACCGGACATGTCGAGCCTATTGGGCTTGGCTTAGTCCCTTAAGGAACTAACCCGAGTATACTCAACCAGCAGCTCCTAATGTTAAACCTACCTAACTGTAAAAGTTTAAGAAAATTAGTTTGTTACAGCGTAAAGTTTGACGGTGTCAATCGAAGACAATTGTCGTCAGTCTTTCGTACCCACTTTGCTTTCCTCCCATCTCGTATTCCTACCAACCTGATCTTTCTTCCTCTCATTTCCCGACTTGCCGTTCCCATACGCGTTGGTCTTGTGCGGGAACACCCTCGTGCATGGGTTCCATACGTCTATCGTCATACTAGATGTCCTTTCTTCCTCTGTGATATCGCCTTCGTTGTGGAAATGGAGACTTACGACTTTTGAATACAATAATAATGATAATAACATCAGAAGTCGTGAGTAGCGGACTAGCGGCACAAGTCGACACCATGTGGAGTGGCAAGCAAAAACGTGTAGTAAATCTTTAGAAAAAGTATAGTGAACCGTACAAGTTCACATTTTCTCGTGGTGTTGGCCAAAATGGCGGGCTTACGAATGTAAAACTTCTCATCTTGACACTAAGACTCTTCCGTAGCTGAGACAATGCACCTGTCTACGATTTAGGAGTCCACCGTACGCATCAAGAAAACAAACCTGAGGCAGTAGTAGTATAAGAAAGTTTGGGCCTCCCTAAATAAGTACTAAGCTCTTCTAAGAGAGGAAAAAGAAGGGACATGTAGTATGACGATAGAAACGGGGAGCCCATGCACGAAGGTGTTCCCACACAGGATCAACGCGCAAGGAAACAGCAAGTCAGGAAAGAAGAGGAAGTACAGAATAAAGCATTTATAAAGCAAGTAGGAGTATGAAATCGGGAAGGAAGCAAAGTGGGCACGAAAGACATACGTCCGGAAAGTTTACCTAATGGTTAAGGTAACCTACACGAGCCCCCCTGGGGTCACCGCGCCCCATAACATAGGATGGGCGAACCTAACTAACCTAAGCCTATGGCCCATTCTAAGCCCCCTGAGGGAGTAGCGACGTGGATTTGGACAGACAATAAATTTATTCCTATTACACACGACATCTGAAAACGCAAAGAGTTTACTCACCCAGAGGAGCGTTGATGTGATCAACAGACGCAACAAGTCGAACAGACGGGAGGGAGCAGAGGTGCGACAAGGAGCGCTGCACAGAGCTGTTCCTCAGTATGGGACCTGGAAGTAGCTTCTATCAATCACTGGGCGCTTTCATAGTTCGAAAAGAAAAGTAAAGTTGAGCGTTTCGTTTCGAGTTCCGGAAATGGATTTTTAGACTGTGGATGGTTGGCTCCGCCACAGCCTGGATTATATTATTGCTTATTAAGTTGTAGTTGACAACCTGGTCCAACTAGTATAAAGTTATCGGACCATCCTCATTCATCCTGCGGACAGCACTGGTAGTAGATAACTGCTTGTTGTACTTGGGTACATACCGTATAAGATTATATAAACAGAAACAGCTAAGGTGATACTTGGCACTGGTAACAACCTAAAGTATATTCTATATCACAGGAAGAGTGTTGGCGGTGTTAGCTATTAAATTATACTCTATGATGGAACATGCAATACAGCGTTTCAGGATTGCCGTGGATCGCTTCACCGTATTTCAATATCATTTGCAAAACCATACATATCCTAAAGACCACATATCACTGACAATGAATTATATGTATCTTTGAACAGACTCCAAGCGAGACTCTACTAAAAAAAACCTAAAGTAGGTACCACAACCTGATGAAGAGGAGGGTGTTTGGCTCGGTAGATTTGACACGTCGCTGCTTTAATTGCTTTGTCCTCCCTCTTCTGAAGTACTGCTCTGTAGTCTGGGGTTCTGCTGCCGATTGCCATCTGTGTGCTTGACAAAGTGGTTCGTCGATGTGCGTTCTTGCTGGGTGATGTTGTGCCCTGTGATCTGGCGCATCGTCGCAGAGTTGGTGGAGTCTGTTTTTTGTATAAAATCTATAACTGCCCTAGTCACCCACTGTCTGAGTTTCTTCCAGATCCATTTGTTCGAGTGAGGTGCTCTTGGTGCGGACTGGTGCTCTTCATGAGTTTGCCTTGGAACCGTTACGATGCCGTACGGACCAGTATTCCCGTTCGTTTTTTCCATCGTGTGTGGATGTTTGGAATGGTCTTGATGGCTCTGTCTTTGCT
>LQNS02278070.1:2584818-2597735 GCA_001587735.2 Parhyale hawaiensis
CCTATCTAATCTAATTGCACACCACAAACTGTGCTAGACTGAGACATTTGCACGCCAGCAACTGTGCCCAACTGAGACATTTGCACGCCAGCAACTGTGCCCAACTGAGACATTTGCACGCCAGCAACTGTGCCCAACTGAGACATTTGCACACCACCAACTGTGCCCAACTGAGACATTTGCACACCACAAACTGTGCCCAACTGAGACATTTGCACACCACCAACTGTGCCCAACTGAGACATTTGCACACCACCAACTGTGCCCAACTGAGACATTTGCACACCACCAACTGTGCCCAACTGAGACATTTGCACACCACCAACTGTGCCCAACTGACCACCACTAGCAATGACTCACTTGAAGACGTGCAGCAGGGAGGACAGAGCGAGAGAGGACGACTGCCGCACCATAAGACTGTTCTCATACGACGTCTCCTCGGTGTAGGGTGCCAGTGTGGTGCAATCAAACCACAGGAAGTTGTACTCGGCCGCCCGACGACCGTCTAGCACTGCACAGCGTCATGCATACTTAATGGCGACATCGTTTGGCACGGTCAGGGAGAGTAAAGTTGAGCCGAATAGGCCTGACTAACTTGTCGGCACAATAGAGAGGAGCGTTGATTTACTTGATTTCGCCACTTTTGACCGTTTTGCAGCTGTCAGAAGCAACCCGATTACACTTGAGTGGCTGAAATGTTTATTTTACATAACAGGTTTCATTTTTGGGTGTCCCAAGAGCAATCAGTTAACGGTTAATACCTGAAGCTCGTTCCAACGGGTTGAAATGAATCCACCTGTCCAAAGTACCGGACAAGTCGAGCCTATTGGGCTTGGCTTAGCTTCAGGAACTAACCCCAGTATACTAAACCAGCAGCTCCTAATGTTAAACCTACCAAACTGTACAAACTGGTTTGTTACAGCGATAACTTTGAAGTAAAAATCGAAGACAAATGTCGTCAGTCTCTCGTCCCCACTTTGCTTCCCTCCCATCTCGTATTCCTACTCCTACCTATTGATCTTTCTTCCATCTGTTCTTCCTCTCATTTCCCGACTTGCTGTTCCCATACGCGTTGGTCTTGTGCGGAAACACCCTCGTGCATGGGTTCCATACGTCTGTCGTCATACTATATGTCCTTCTTTCTTCCTCTGTGATATGGCCTTCGTTGTGGAAATGGAGACTTACGACTTTTGAATATAATAATGATAATAAGCACCAGAAGTCGTGAGTAGCGGCACAAGTCGACACCATGTGGAGTGGCCAGCAAAAACGTGTAGTTAATCTTTAGAGGCAGTAAGACTGAACCGTACAAGTTCACGATTTCCTGTGGTGTTAGCCAAAAAGACGGGTTTACGAATGTAAAACTTCTCATCTTGACACTAAGACTCCTTCCGTAGCTGAGACAATACACCTGTCTACGATTTAGGAGTCCACCGTTGGCATCAAGAAAACAAACCTGAGGCAATAGTAGTATGAGAAAGTTTGAGCCTCCCTAAATAAGTACTAAGCTCTTCTAAGACAAGAAAAGGAAGGTAGCGTCTGACCGGGTGAATCGGACCGGCAATCTGGAAACTTTGTTGCTGCTGAGACACCTGCCGAAGATACGAGCTATAAATACACATGCATACCTACTTGATGTGTGTACTAGCTACTATACAGAAACTCTGAAATATGTTGGTACTTACAGTGGCACAGTTGAAAATATGTGGTCCGAGTGCATCCCGTTAATCCGGGTGAATCGGACCGGCACAGTCGGGTGATTCGGTTTTGATTATCAGCAATGGAAAAAGAATCAATACTGAATCCTCATATTTTCTCTGTATTTTGACTTACTACCCCCCTACATAGGCGACATATAACAGAGGCTCTCAATGTCTGAACATTTTTGTGGTAGACACTCCAATGGATCGGTCTAGTGGAAAAAGAAATTCTGGGTGAATCGGACCGGACATCGCGAAAGATTCGAGTTGGTTGTTAGTATTGGAAAATGAATAAACACTGAATCTTCATATTTTATCTGTAGACAGGCCCACTACTCCCCTACGTAGGCAACATGTAATAGAACTTCTAAATGTCTGTACATTTCTGTGGTAAACCCTTTAACATACTGGTCCGATTCACCCGGAAATTTTTTTCTGCCAGGTGAATTGGACCGATTATTAAAGTGGCGTAGTGACCAAAGTATACATCGTACCAAAAAATCTTTAGTTCCACTGTAAAGAGCAACTCTTTGTACCTATTTGACCCAAGTTTCGTGAAGCTGCTACAACTCCTTCATGTCTGCAACGAAAGTTGAAAAACACATTCATTTTTGAGGTGCAAAGTTGAAACAAGGTCATTTTATTCTCAAGTTCATTTTTCGTCTACCACAAAAATCTTCAGATATTTAGAGCTGCTGTTACACGTTGCCTATGTAGGGGAGTAATGGGCCTATGTACAGAGAAAATATGAGGATTCAGTATTTATCCATTTTCCAATACTAATAACTGGACCGATTCACCCGGTCAGACGCTACATGTATGACGATGGGAACGGGGAACCCATGCACGAAGGTGTTCCCACACAAGATCAACAAGTCAGGAAAGAAGAGGAAGTACAGAATAAAGCATTTATAAAGCAAGTAGGAGTATGAAATCGGAAAGGAAGCAAAGTGGGCACGAAAGAGAGACGTCCCAAAAGTTTAGCTAATGGCTAAAGTAACCTACACGAGCCCCCTGGGGTCGCCGCGCCCCATAAGATAGGAAGCGCGAACTTAACTAACCTAAGCCTATGGTCCATCCCCTCTGGGGACCAGAGGCAGTAGCGGCGTGGATTTGGAAAGGCAATAAATTTATTCCAACTACACACGACATCTGAAACGTAAGAGTTTACTCACCTAGAGGAGCGTTGATGTGATCAACAGACGCAACAAGTCGAACAGACGGGAGGGAGCAGAGGTGCGACAAGGAGCGTTGCACAGAGCAGTTCCTCAGTATGGGACCTGAGAGTAGGTTCTATCAATCACTGGGCGGTTTAATAGCTCGAAAAGGAAAGTTAAGTAAGTGTTTCGTTACGAGTTCCCGAGATGGATTTTTAGACTGTGGATGGAAAGCGTTTCAGGACTGCCGCGGATGGCTTCACCGTACGTCAATATCATTTGCAAAACAATACATATCTTTGAACACACTCCAAGCAGACACTACTAAAAAAAATTGTCGTGTTTGACATAAGCAGCTAATATACCGCAGCCTGATGAAGAAAAAAAATTACATTAGGATGGCAGAGCAACTCACCATCAAGGTTATGTACAATAATATAGAGCGGAGCTACGGAGGGGCGACTGTAGTGAGTGTGTAGCACCTTCAGCTGCTCCACTACTCCAGCAGGCACCGAGTCTACACACAGCACCTCCTCCAGGATACACGAGAATATCTGCCAAGTTTAGAGCGTAAAATTAAGGGCAATAGCGAAGCAAACAGACTTCACTGTAAATTATACACAACATAACTACGTACCGGATGGCAAATGTAAGTTTAAAAGAAGAGGACCAACAGAACATTTCAAGTTTCATCACAAATGAAGGGGGAGAACAGAGCAAAGCCTTATTTTGGGGAGCTTAAAAAGTGGTAGGAAGCGATGTGGGTGCGAAAGAAAGATGTGTCGAAGACTTAGAGCAAGGCTAATATAACCATTAGGCTCCCATGGAGGTGTGACTTATAGTCAGGGTTGTGGAAACATATGGATGAAATCCGATTCGGACTCCTGGATTTCGCCTGTTTGGGACACCAAATCTCTGGGCCCCAAAATTAATCAACCCCAACCCTTTTCCTTCAAAAAATTGGCCTATTATCACCGACTCCGACAAGTTTCCGCCTCCAGCTAGTTTGCGACAAGCTCCTGAATCTAGTTTCTGGCTCCAACTCTTGACTCTAGCTAGTTCGCAACTCCGACTCTTTAACTGTAGCTAGTTTCTGACTCCGGCTTCTGGACTGCAAAATTGACCGACTCCGACACCCTGGTCCCAATAACCCAGAGCGGGCGAACCTGATGTGAGGTTCCTATGAAAACATCGCTTCCAAAGTTACAGAAACTAGGCCTTATCTTGCAACTATGTACACCAAGTCTTGTTGGTTGAAGTTGAGAACAGGGTTTTATCAATTTTTGGCACCGGCCCTGGACATCCGAGACCTACAGCCTTCTTGGGAGTGAACGAAAACTCACGAATCACAGGTCCAGCAGCCACAAAGTCTACTGAAATCAATCTAATAAGAGCTGGTAGATAGGTCATCAGAGAATCAAAATGCACCAAATGCTCACCGAAGACAGCAGCGCGCTTGCCATAGTACGACTGAGACAACCCTGTTTCTTGCCAGCAGAAATAACGTATGTCAGTATTCTATACTCTCAAAAACTAGTTTAGCAAAGTTGTGCCGGGAAACAGAGTTACCACGCTATACGGTACATAGGAATATATATAACAAGTTTGCACAGAGAACAGAACACAAGGGATGTAACAGATCCTCCATCCAGCAGGTACCTGAACAGAAGAAACATCGACATATCAGGCATTCCCAAAACTATAGAGATAATGTACTCACACTCTTGAGCGTGAGGGACGGGAAAAAGCCATTGATAACGATGTGGTCAACGTCGCATAGTTGCTGCTGCTGGAACTCCGTCAGGAGCGGCTTCTTGCTCCCCACCCCGTGCACGCACACACTGAACCCGTGACTGTACAGTGAAAAAAATGCAAACATAATACATCATGTCGTCTGGGACTCATGGTTCTGAATAATACAGTGCAAGCCTATTGCTGGGGCCCTGTGAGGTGGGAACAGGCCTGTTAGAACGTCTACTGTCAGTTATTTCATTTAATAATCTAACTTAAGCATTTTCAAAGTGGGCGGTTTTGCTTCTCTTCGGGCATGTGGGGGATTGAAAGATAGGCCTACTAGGGTGCAAAGGAGTGGGAATAGCAAATTTAAGCTATAGCTATTTAAAAACTAGTACCAACTTAAATCTATCGTATATGAGGGCTCTAGAACAATAGGGGCATAAGCGACAGGTTATTCAAAAGTATTTTTTTTTTCATCATCGGATAGTACAGATGGAGGCCTGTCGTTGTGTTAAGTCAGAAAGGCTAAATCGGAGTAGAAATGGTCGAGAATCGTAGGTAAAGTCAAGTATTTTGTACCTTATTGCACCATTGCATTGTCTCTGAGTGGCTCTCCTGTATATTTAAGGAAAATGTCGCTTACGCCCCTATTGTTCTAGGGCCCTCAATTATGAAATAATGAATATCTGCTTGAAGTCGAATAGATTTACCTATATAAAGTCATACGATAAAACTAGACTATACAAAATGTGTATGGCATTAGGAGGTAAGGGCTAAGATAGCAATTGGAATACAAAGCAGGAGAAGCTAGGAAAAGTTCAGGAACGCCAAGACTCACTCCAGCAGGGTCATCCACTTGTCAAAGAGCTCGCAGTGGAGATCCTTGTCTCGGGCGGCGAGGAGTCCTACCAGGACTCGACGTGACGACTGCCGCCTGGACTCCCGGAGCGTTCACTCCGCCCCGTAGCTGTCGAGCGACTCGCAGGACACTGAGGTCACGGAGCACTTGCCTGTGCCGTCGTTGTGTAGGAAATAGGTGTCGCTGGATGCTGCCTGTATACAGGGATAGCGCAGTCAGTAGAAGGGACTGAAGATACGGGTTCAAGATTATTATTGAGGTTTTGATAGCGCAGCGATTCTAGGACGCATCGCGCCGAACGTCTACTATTTTATCGCAGCTTTTCTGCTGGAAGGTCGAGAGTGACGGCGAACTCACATAAGTGAGTTCTGTGTCTTAAATTTGTGAAGCATGCGCATCTCCAGCCCCACACGGCTCGGCTGAACGAATTCGCTCCGCCGTGCAGCACCAGGCAAAAGACGAAAAACGAAACGAGAAGATGACAGAAGAAAGAAATGGCCGTGTGGGTGGTCTCTTCCGTGGCCTTCCGCATGGGTGAAGGTAGGAGTACCGCGGGAAAAGGTCATCCTCTTCGATCGACGGCCCAACTCGCGGAATAGAAGGGGAAATATAGAGAACCTACCAACAAATTAACCTTCTCAGCAGGAACTGCGGCCAGCTGCAACATCCCCTGCGGAGAAAGCACTTGGGGTCGTGAGGCCCAAATATATTGTGGCAGGGAAAGGGCTTGCCAGAATATACCCCTCACGGCTACTGACGATAGCCGTGCGTGCACGGTCAGCATAAGCTTCCAATCAACACGGTAAATATTGCACCACTCTAAAATCAAAATGTACCTAAATTATGACTACGTATATATTTTTAAGCAATCGTTCCTAGTTTGAGCTTTTTTGGGAGCAGCAATCGCGTGAATTAGAAACGACTCCTGTACAGGCAATTCACTTTCTAGAAATTAGGCGTCAAAACACATGCTGAGAAACTAAAACGTTGCCCCTGTGCACGCGACAGATAATCTGCAGCAACGGACTAAAAAAAAAAAATAAAAAAGAAGCGAATTAAGAGAAAAACTCCCACCCAGAGCCCACACGACACTACAGCCCTAGGACCTGTTCACAGTTGCAGTGCAAAGTATACGTTGTATTGTCCGAGTGCCAGACAGTCTAGCATGACATTTGTGCTTGTTTGAGGTGCAGACTGACTCAACGGGCAAATATGTTGCTGTGTTATTGCTCTACAAATGTACTATGGCAGACCCTAGCAGACAACTCACTTCCTCAACAGCAGCAGGTCGTAACTTCTTCTTTCTGACGGTAGCCTGGGGTGATTTCCTCTTGGTCCCTGCAAAGCAGAAGGATAATTAAACTTCATTGAAAATATGGCCATGATTAGGTCATCCGAGTTTCAAAGTCATTGTAGCTACAACGTAGTTGACTACCGACATGATGAGACCATAGGCAAGCCAGCGTAAGAAGTCCGATGCGCGTGGCTAAGAAACTGAAGTAACATTGCCAAGTCTCCCTTAAGCGCATGGTATAATTTGTCTCAATCTATAAAATTATATTATATTCAAATATATATACAATTTTATAAATTGAGAGAAATCATACCATGCGCTTAAGTGAGATTTGGCAAAGTTGTTTCGCGTTCTTAGCCATGCGCATCGGACTCCTTACGCTGGTTTGACTATAGTGAGAGAGACCTTCAGCGCGATATATGCAAGTCTACTATGGCGTTACCAAATCTTTTATATCACTACTAAGATTACCATTGTATACGATAAACAATGACTAGTATACTAGTATCTTATCTGGGAACGGGCCTGTTGGTCCGTCTACTGCCAGCCATCTAATGTAAGTGATATAGCTATTTTTCTGTCAGTGAGCTCTTCAATAAGTGAAGGTTATAATTTTTGATACCATCACAGCTCATTTCATAGCCGAGTTCGCCACACGAGGTAGCAGCAGCCTAGGGATCAATATGTACAAAGCGTTACTTAAGTTACCTCCGCCAAGGAGGTTATGTTTTTGTCGTGTTGGTATGTTACCAAGAAATATAAAAAGTTATGAACGGATCTTTACGAGATTTACAGGGATTGTTTTGCATGGTAACAGTACTGGTGACAGATTATCAACTTTTGGTGAAAATCCGTTTATATGTTTGTCTGCCTATTTTTTTTTCTTAGTGCCATAACTCGAAAAGTTATGGACGGATTTTCGTGAAATTTACATTAATTGTTAGGTTTATTTTGAAGAGTAAATGACCAAATTTTTGTGATCTGTTTGTGCATTCGTTTGTTGCCGTTTTTAACTTTATACTTGTTAGCTCTATCGATCAAAAATTTCTGAATGGAACTTTACGAAATTTACAGGAGTTGTCAGTACGGTACCGGTCATGTTAAAAGACTGATGATTAATTTTGCTGCAGATCGGTTGATCCGTTTTGTGTGTTTGACTTATGTTTGTTCGCAGCATAACTCAAAAAGTTATTAACAGCTTTTCAAGAAAATTACAGAAACTTTCGATACTATCAAAAGGCACAGATGATTAGATATTGGTGTTGATACAAAGAAAATCATGGTTTCAGAGCCAATTTGAATTTTTCGTTACAGTTGCCTTGCTTGGCGGAGGTAGCTATGCGCTCTCGGAGTGCTCCAATTTTATATACAATAAGAAAAAGAGTTACAGACTTTACATTATTATTATAATGAGGGTTTTCCCGCCTTTTCAGAAACGAAGACTATATAACAGCGATCCAATTTTATATCATATAGTTTAGAAGTTGAGTCGAACTCAGATGAGTTCTATTAGTGCAATCTCGGCCAGGTGCACCATATCTGGCACGAAATACGGCGCAAGCATCTCAAACTCCACACGGCTCGGTCGAACGAAATCGCTCAGCCGTGCGGCGCAGAGGAGACGAAACACGAAAAGAGAAGAAGACAGAAGAAAGCGAACACTTGTGCGGGGGTCCCTTCCGTGGCGCCCCACACGAGAGCAGATAGGAGTCCCATGGGATGGGTCGCTTACCACCATTCGGCGGCCCACATCGCGGAAAAGAAGGGGAAATATAGAGGACCTACCTAACTTTACAAAACTAACCTTCTCAGCAGGAACTGCGGCCAGATGCTACGTCCCCTGCGGAGAAGGCACTCGGGATTACAGACTTCACATACAGTATTCTTAGAGTAAAACTTCCTATGGCTAAAACACCGCGAGCTGCAACCTACTTAATTTTAGATCATATGGAAAAATGAGTTGATTAATAGCCAAATAAAAACTAAGAAAATGTACTCACCAGTAAAGCTATTTTTAAGGTCGCGTTTTAAGGATCTTTTAGCTGATTTACTAGCAACTCGCGGGCTTTCATCATCACCGGGCTCGGAGTCGTCACTGCGTTCAGAGTCGCCGCTGGGCACAGAGCCGTCACTGGAGGTGTGTACGGTCGTATCGTGCTGGCTGGCCACTGAGGATATTGTCTTATCGGGCACGTAGTCCTTGTCGTTGTCTGAATCATCCACTTCTTCCTCGTTTTCTCCATCATCATCATCATCAAAATCAGTGTCATACGCAACTTCTTTTATACCTGAGAATATTATTATTATTATGTTGACATTGTCTCGCTAAACCTAAGAACACAGTTTAAAAAAAAAAAAAAAAAGAAATATGACAATAAGCTGCACAGAACAACCTGATAGCTCTCCAGTTAACACAAACGTTTTGTAGCTCATAGACACCATATCGTTGGATGTGAGAAAGCAGACTCCTCAGCTTGGCATACTTTTCTTACCAGAAGCAGATCCAATTGCAGTGTGACTGAGCAGGAAGCAGCCCAGGTATTGTTAGCTTACTGCCCTTGGAAATCCTTTTTTTTTATGATCTGTGGCCGTTTGTTCGTCGAGAAATTTGAGCCAAGTTTTTATTATTATCACGTTGGTGGCGGGTGAGTTGAGACAATTTTGGTAGTGGGGTGAAATGACATAATTTCTGAACCCTTCACGAATTTTCTCCCCCTTGCCTACTTAACCATCCTTTATGAGTAAACTTTTATAGCTATTGGGTTTGTGGTCAAATCATGTGCCTATAAAATAAGGGCAATCTTATTGATTTATTCAGATCTTTTTTTTTCTCTTTTGTTTCAACTCAGACCGTTCGGCGGGGCGTCTGACTTAACCCGGTCGACGCTATAGCTATAACTTATTTGAGCCACAATCTGGACGTTTTCATTTTAGTAAAACAGCCTTACAATTTGAAAAAAAAAAAAAAAAAAATATCAACCAAATTATAGCAGTGCTACCCTATTTTCTTTTTTTATGCGTTTTACTGTCTATGTACTTCTGTTTTGTAATACCCACTTTGTTTCTCCACTCGTCGCAAAACCCACCATCATACAGCCACACTCTCAGGGCTCCTCTCTCGACTTGAACAACGTAACATAAACGGACATAAATGTAGTTACAGCAACATGAAGTAATTAATGAAGAAATTGGCCGAGTCGGGTTCATTTCATCGTAGAGATATTGCATGAAATGGAACACGAAAATGGACTATTGCAGAAAGAATCGGCATCGGTAAAAGCTAAAAAGTGCCTGATGCCAATTCCAGGCACTCTCAAAAGTGCCGATCCTTACAAAGGCCAATGCAGATACCCTCAAAAAGTCCCGATTCTAGCCGATACCCAAGCCAATTAATCGACACACCCCTAGCAAAGGAAAAGTAAACTTTGACTGAACCCTCCCCTGGGAGACTCCCATACACTGGTTCGTGTTGCAGATATAGGCCAACTGGCCCCAGTAGAGTAAGTAAAGTCACAGCCGACCACGGGTCGCTAAGAACTATGGCGCCGAAACGGTAGGTTTAAAGATCCGAGCCCCCCTCCCATTCCTGGTCAGGCAGGTGCCCCCACCCAGCTGCGCATGCCAAACAATTACCGACTCAGCACTACGGACGCCGCAAAGATCTCTTGACAGGCATGTCACTAGAACTCAGGTCAGCGTCGCTGGCCGTGTGACCGCCTTCTACACGAACAAAAGACTGGAGAGTGAGGAGGCTAAAATTAGGTATGAAATTGCTGCTGTACGGCCGTGCCTAGGACTGGTAAGGAAAGATGTTACAGACAGCATGCAAACTCTCCCCCTGTATAGGAACTTTCTCCTATTGTATTCCTACGAGCAAGAAAGCCATTGTGGTGATCTAGCATGGCCGAGACTCTCAGCATAACCCTTAATCAGTCACCTGCCTTGATATAAATTTTTAAAAACGATCTGTAATCCATAGAAATAACCACTCTAAAATACGCAATCCATATACAGGTAATTATTACCTATTATTGTAGTCCTAGTTTACCCACAGCAGTAGCTGTTATTATTATAGTGGGTTGGGTTACTAGGGCCGCAGGCATCACGCCCGCCTCGCGCCGAAAACACAAGATCGAAATATTCTCGGTTTTTGCACTCTGTCACTGGCCCAGCATAGTGCTGAGAACATACTTCCTCATCAATCATAAATCTAAAGTCAATCTGGGGTCATAGGCTCCGCAAATTTCACATCTCTGCTATTAGTAGATGGTCGCGTAGCAACCGCGTTACTCTCCCATCCATCACAATAAACCTCCGAATTTACAGTTTTTCGTAGATTGCACATCGCACCAAGTATCTCTTGATCTTTCTCACATCAAAATTCCCATGAAGGGGCTCGGAAAGTATTTCTATCATCATCGCATCTATGTCCCCTCCCCGGGGGTATGGAAAGCATCTCCTTCGGTTTTCCGAATAGCTGGGGCATTCTGCAAGGAGATGGCGTAGGTACTGTCAACGGCAGTACGCAGTAGCTGTCAAGAAGCGCTATATTAGCAGTGATGTGCAGTCATACAATAAAAACACTAGTCTATAAATAAAATCACTAGAAATAACCAGCCTTCAAATATAATATCCACAACCCGGAGACATAACCAGACAGCAAGGACTTTGGGGTGGCTCAACACCCCACGTAAGTCCGCTATAACATTGCTCACAATTCTTTGTGTGCGCACAATTGCACTTGGGGCAAAATAGAACAAAAAGTAATAAGGACTCACGTGTCCGTAGGGACCGTCTGAAGGAGGCGGGAGTAGAGGGCGCCGACTGCAGCTGTGGAGCAAGAGAGCGTCGAGAGCGGGGAGTGCGGGGCGAGTCTACTCCTGGAAAATAAATTTGGACTCATTTTGAGAAGTTTGGTATTACCTAAAGTTTGTTATATTTAGGAAGTTTAAGCCACCGTTTCCAAGCAGAACGATATCATAGAGGAAAGAGCAAGGGACATGTACAGTAGTATGCCAAGAGAAACGGGCAACCCATGCACGAAGGTGTTCCCACACAGGATAAAAAAAAAACAAATATTTATTATCTCGTATACAGGGTACAATGGATACACCTATCGAGGTTTTCTTTTTGCTTTAATTCTAGAATTTTGAAGATCCAATTGTGTGAAGAGCAGGAGAAGCAGTCCGTGTTGAGTCAATTTAGGATCCTTCATCGTGCATCGCCTGGCCTCTCGGTGCTGGAGTGCACCACGCAGTGTAAATCCGTAGCGTGCCGTCCGGGGAATCGAACCGGGGCCTCCGTTGATGCGATGCCGAACCGTTGTCACTTCACCACCGAGCATGGCAACAGCAAGTGGGGAAAGAAGAGGAAGAACAGAATAAAGCATGAGCAAGTAGGAGTATGAAATCAGGAAGGAAGCAAAGTGGGCGCCAAAAAGAGACGTCCCGAAGGCCAAGCTAATGGCTGAGGTAACCTACACGGGCCCCTGTTGGTCTTACCTTTTGACTAGGTATAGCAGCGACCAAAGCGAGGAGCAGAAGATATAAGCGATAGAGATAGAATTGTTTAAAAAATGGAAAGTCCATGCGTGAGGTGAGATGATGAGGGTATTGCGAGACAGGATCAACGAGCATGGCAACAGCAAGTGGAAAAAAAAAAAGAGTAACACGAGAACAAAGAATTAGCAGCATGAGTATGAAAATGATAGGAAGCAAAGTATGCCTAAAGGAGAGACGTCGTGAAGGTCTACCTACCTGAGGCAACCTGTGGGGCTCCCAGGGAGCGCTATTTCGCGTAGCCTTACATATGGTGGGTGAACCTAACCCTATGGTACTCTTCCGATATCTGGCCATTCTATTTAATCAGATAATGTTCACGAGAAGTAGATTAATATAATTCCTGCAGGGAACATATGTCATTAAGTAGCTAGTGATTAAGAAGATCTACGGTCTCATTTGTTTTGATCATACAGCGGCTATTTCATACTTTACCATGACATTACAAAGTAGCATGAGCCTTATTACTGCAGGGCGAGACACACACACACACACACACACAACAGCCTTACCTCTGTCGGCGGTAGGGACACACTTGGGGGTGAGCAGAGTGGCTCTGGAGACCCTCGGGGTACTGGGAGTCTGAGGAGTTCGTCCACCTCGAGCTCGAAC
>LQNS02278070.1:2623017-2639301 GCA_001587735.2 Parhyale hawaiensis
GTGTTTCGCAGAGAAACATCAGGATGCACGTAGGTGTTTCGCAGAGAAGCATCAGGATGCACGTAGGTGTTTCGCAGAGAAGCATCAGGATGCACGTAGGTGTTTCGCAGAGAAGCATGAGGATGCACGTAGGTGTTTCGCAGAGAAGCATGAGGATGCACGTAGGTGTTTCATGGCGTAGATTGGTGTGTCATCGCAGCAGACAGAAAAACATATTTCCGAAAAAGAAAGTGAACAAAAGCTTTGTAGTTTTGCTACAAGTGCGAAATGAGACGCGGTTACATACTAACACGCAGATCGCTGTTGTAATTCGAAATTTCGTCGTTTCAGGTGCATCAATTTTATCTGTTTTTGATGCATCTCGGTGCACCATCGGCTTTGTCACAAAACCGAAACACATAAGTGCATCAACGTGACCAAGTGCATCATAGGACCCTATATGCATCATGATGATGCACTTTCTCTTTCTGATGCACTTGCGCGTTTCGGTTTGGGAACAAAAATGAATGTAATTTTAATGCATCTAAGTGCATCAAATTTTTGCTCAGTGTCATACAGTTGAATCTAATATCAGGCGCTAACGGTGACTCTGTTACTCATGAGGCGCCCGGAAAGTAATCATGTACAGTAAAACAGAATTTTCAACCGTTTCAAGCGTATTTGGATTGTTTTTAGGGCTTGCAACACGAATAATCTTGTTTGAGGCATGGGAGTAGTAGGACTGGCCTAGTTCGACTTGGGCGAGGCAAACGAAAAAACCCTAAGTCGAAACTATTGTGTGCCGCAGAAATACTGGGCTGGTAAAGAGAGAAAGGTTCGCTATATGATGACGGCCATAGCAGGTTATATGGAAAGGTTGGCTATATGATGACGGCCATAGCAGGTTATATGGAAAGGTTGGCTATATGATGACGGCCATAGCAGGTTATATGGAAAGGTTGGCTATATGATGACGGCCATAGCAGGTTACGATATTTTTTACTTCGAGGGCGAGCTTATGAAAACATTGTGTAGAAAAATATAAACAGTTGTAGCTGAAACCCGATCTTAAATCGTTCCTGAAGGTGGCTCGGGTTCTGAAGTAACTTTGCCCGTAAAAATAATGCAGTTTTGGGTACTACATTCCAGACTCACAAAAAGTGCCCGACTCGAAGCTTTTGTCAGTAAAAATGTTGCATATTTATTCCTGGATAACAATACCAATGTTATGAACAAAAAGTTAAAGCAGCAAAAACGTTAAACCAACGCAAGGTGCAGCATGGGTCATGTCTATCCACTCACCCACGCACAGTTTTGGACACGTGAACGGCCGCATGAAATCCGCACATTAGGTTGCGTGGGCAACGCGTGTGTCACGCGGTCGGTCGGAAGCGTGTTCGGTTGCGTGTGGTCGGGTTTTAAAGCAAAAGTCAAGTTATAAAAAAATATTAAACCGAATTTCTAGTATGGATTCTGAAGTGTTAGAGCTTAGAGGCATACGGGTTCCGAAACTTACGAGGTAACATTGCTCGGGGGCACGATTTAGAATGAGCAATACTCTACGGAGTTTACTTCTACGTTTTCATTTAGTTCTTGTTATACATCACGCCGTTCGCCAAGTGCATTTAATTTATTTTTACATAAGTTTTATGGATATGGAAGATTAATAACAGTAGATTCTAAGACAAGAATCCAAGTGTATAGCCTGTTAATACCTGTCACTTAATTAGGAGTACTTTACGTAGATGACATTATTTGAAATAGTTAGGGGATACTGATATTCTATTTTTCATTTCGCTCTTCTGTCAATATTATCGACTTTGTTACAAGCTTAAAACCGCAAATTAGCTTTTTAGGCTGCCAAAAATTCCATTAGGGTCAGTTTTTGGATCTATAGCAACATTGGTTCATGTGGTCACTCATGTAATTCACGACTAGTCGCGTCGTAAAACGAAGAAAACCTATATTGAACTTTGTATCTACTATTGATAACGGAGAACTGAGTCACACTTGTTTCATCAGTTGCTCACTGTAAGTGCATTGAAATACATTCATCGCCTGGTGAATATAGATTTATAAAGTTACCGCAAATGAACATATGTATTCTTATTTAAGTTCATTTGTTTGGCTATACGTTTGCACAGCGATGAATTAACATTTATGAATTTACTGGTGATAAATTTAGCGCGGTCTACACACTTGCTCCTCTAGCTATCTATCGTGCACGAAGCGGGGACAAGCAGAGCTGTACTAGTGCGAGTAAGAAGTTATTTGTAACATAATATTTCGCGACATAATTTAAGCAGGAGCTACATCACTTTGCACTGTACTCGGTCAGTGTGCGCAATAATGAGGTACTTTCAATTGTCAACGCCATCACATAACGACAATAACAATAAACAAACAATCAAACTGTATCTTCAACTGAACACAAAGCAACTACTCTCAACAACAGCAGCTTAGCTACTGAGATGACAGACAGTCCTGAGATACGAAGGTAGGTACCCAGGGGTTTCAGTACTTAAGCCGGATTCACAATTGTTACGTCACAGCCCGTAGGCCAACAAATGACGCAGCGTGTTGTATTTTTGACGGTGTCAACTCAAAGTTCTGGTGAGATCGAATGAATCAGTTTTACGTCACGATCTCCCGCATCTCCTAGTGAAGGATTGCGGGCTTGGACGGTGCCCAGCTAATGCCAGGACTTTTGCTGGAGCTTAGACTCTTTTTTCACCGGATGCTTATCCTGCCGTGAACCAATGGCGTTTGCGGGACTCGGACACTCAACCTGCTGATGCAGCAGCGAGCGCTCTAACCACTACGCCACGGCAGCCCTTCTAGTGAAATTCGTTGTGTAAAAAAGCACGAAATAATTTTTTTAATGTAAGATTTGGAGGGAAAAAATGATATTGGCGCATTTGAACTTGCTGTTTGTCTCGAAGAATGGAGAAGCTGAGAAAAAAGTTCCAGGTACCATAGAATGTCAGAGCAAAAAGATATCACATCATAGCCATGACTTAGCAACTGAGAGTTGCAGTTTAAAAAAAAAAATAAGCTAGTATGAGTCTGTTACATGCTGCAGTGTAGCAAGTAATGGAATATTAAGAGAGTATTTGCTAAAATGCAAAATTTGCAAGCAAGAGAACGACAGATACGCAAAGTCTCATTGTTTTCCATGCAAACATTATTGTAGAATCACATAGTTCAGGTGTTTCATTAGGTGAACCTACATAGCTCACATCGCTTCATTTTCTAAACGAAAGCAAGAAGCTTCGCTTCCTGGTTGTGGAGGATTTGCTAATGCATCAAAGTCATTTTTTTCATGTGTTTAGTGGTAGTGCATGACTGCAGAATATAAAGTTTCCGAAATTTCCCTGTTGCCGTAACAAATTCTTACTTGCTGCGCTTACGCCACCCACAGACCAAAGGGGGCATACAAACTATCTTTTTTATTGATTAGGATCTATACTGACAATATTAAAATTACAGCAGTTGTTTTGAGTACACATGTAACTTTAACCAATTTAAAATACGAAATTGTTGTTATTAGCTGATATGTTGCGAAGAACGTCCTAAGTAGGGACAAAAGTCATTTCACACATACTCTTGAGTATGAACCCTAACTCTTCGTCGATGACATCTTCACTTAACGACTGACAGGCTTAACCGGATTGAAAGTTTTTTTTTTGTGTGTGTGAACAGTCCATAGAATGAACTACGGCTGTTTTTCTCTTGTTCGTAGTATTGTCTTGATGAGTATCTTCCCTTTTTCACTCTTGGTCTCCAGCTCAAGAGAAAAAAATATGACAGCACCATAGTCAAGGTAATCCACAAAGGTCATGGCTACGAACTATCAAACCTGTACAGCCGATGGCAGCGCATACTGTAACCAAACAGGGGCCAAACAAAGGGCTGTAGTGCAGTGTAATTTGTTGTGATAATATTACCTGCTCTTTGTATCTAATGTAACTTTGGTAGTAAGCTTTGCTCTGTGCACATGTACCACGTTCTTATGCGTACCTACAAAATATAATAACTTACCCAAATTGCTCATGGTAGACTGAAAGCAAAGAAAACTGTAGTACGGAAAGGAAGTTAACTTCAGCATCCCTCCTATCACTAAGAAATACTTTAAACATCTTTAATGCTAAGAATATTTAGCTTTTATATTTATCAAGACAATGACGTCATTACCACTGAGCAAAGACGATTCTTCTGTGCAATACTACTGCCTGGGGAAAGCAGCAATGCAATCAAGCTAACAACCAACCAACAAACTGTGTAGGGTTACACAAATAGAGTTGGCGCTAGATAGCCATGATTAAGCGTTAAGTAAACCATGAGTGGATCATGATACGCTAGGTATCACTAGGCTAATATTGATTAGACTAAGATTAGACGAGGCGAAAACAGGTTAGCTTCAGCTATGATAAGTTCGCCTGTTATCTGTTTATGCGGGGGCCAGTGATGTAGAGGGGGCAGGGGGGGAGATAGAGGGGTCACCCGTCCTCTGCCCTGTCGGGCTGTCAGATGCTGGCTGATTTATGGCTGTTACTGCTGGCTGTAAGGCTGATGTGGCTAGAATAGGAGAAGCTCAGCCACTGCAACTGTGCGGCTGTGTGGCTAGGATAGCAGAGGCTTGGCCACTGAAGTTGAGTGGCTTCGTGGTAAGGAGAGGCTCAAAAATATTGTCGTGTGGCTGTTATAGCTTGGAAGCGCTCAGAAATTGCAACTGTGTGGCTGAGATAGGGCCAGCTTCTGTGGCTCATCCTCTGTAGTGGTGTGGCCAGCCACTGTAGTTGTGTGGCTGAGGTAGGGCCAGCCTCTGTGGCTCATCCACTGTAGTTGTGTGGCTGAGGTAGGGCCAGCCTCTGTGGCTGAAGTGGTTTAGCCAGTATAGTTGTATGGCTGAAATAGGGGGGCCAGTCACTGTAGTTGTACGGCTACTGTGGCTGAGGCAGGGCCAGCCTCTGTAGCTGAAGTGGTTTAGCCAGTATAGTTGTATGGCTGAAATAGGGGGGCCAGCCACTGTAGCTGTGTGGCTGACTATCCAAGATGAGACTTAGCTCAGCACTGGCGTGTAATGTACTCCTGAATTCGTTTGAATTCTTGAATTGGTCACCAGCGGAAACACAGCGCAGGAAGTTTAGAAATATTCGGGCTGCAGCACAACATTTCATTTGGTAAACAACAGATTTAAATTAACTAACTTGAGAATTTTTACAACGGCAAAAGACCGATTCTTTAGGCAGCGAGCCTGCAGAATAGCATGAACTTGCGGTCGTGTTCGCCTGCAGGCGCTTAAATCAGCTGTTAATGGCTATTTGTTGGCTTTGCAATAGCAGCGTTTAGGCTCCCCAGTGTCGCACAGTGTTCATTTGGGTTGCACATCTTGTCTGTGGTTGCTCGGGCGTGAAATTTTAACGAAAATAATAATAATAACGTAATTTTCATTAGTTAAAATAACGACGTAGAATTAGAAAATCCGGAATTTTTTTGAGGGGAACAGGATTTACGGAACACAAAATATATATTCCTTCGGCAGGATTTTTACACAACAGTAACATGATGCACATATAGTAGTAAAAAAGTAGTATTAGAAAATGTAGGTAATTCTGGATGAAGAAGAGAATGCTCCTTTCCGGCAGGCAGGCGGTAATTAGAAGGAAGCCTGGAGCTCCAAGAAAGCAAGCAACCTTGCAGCCGCTCGAAACCGTTCCTGGGCTGAACAATTACGAAACGCCAAGGTTATGCTCTCTTTTAGGGGGCACTAGTGTAAGTTGCGCCGCCAAAGCATCGCAATTTTGACCAAGAAGAGCATAAATTTTGCTGGTAAACAAAGGCGCTATTGAGAAATTCAGAAATTTGTCGCGGAATTTCCATGTTAATTTACAGTGGCCATCAGAGAAGACAGAAGCTCTCTTCCGACCTGAAGTCATAAGTTAGGTCGAAGCTGCCACGGTTCTTGCACCCTTATGCGTTCCCTCCCCCCCCCTAACCCCACGGTGCCCCGACACCCGCAGCTACACCATACCTTCCCCCGCGTGGGGTGCAGCGATACAAGAGTGCCCATTTTTTTCTTATACTTGTAACGCAATTTTATAATCCCACAGAAATCGTCCCGTTTCCTATTCAAATTTACTCTATCCAGCAATCGGCGATTTAATTCCTGTATCCCGGTCTGTACGAGCCACTGTGGAAAATGTGGCGAGTTTTGTGGCAGCGGCCACGCCACGCCTCCGGTGCTGCGCGCCACGCCTGCGGGGCACGCCCTTGTGCCCGCACCTGCCACAGTTTTGTGCCACTGACACCATTTGTGCCACTTTGGATGTATCATGTTATTTTATTATTTTGTTTTCTCAGCCTTTTTTGTGCAACCGACTCCATTTGTGCTGCTCATGTTGCTTTCTGATTTTGTGCTCGTGAGCTTTTTACATTTTGTGCCACTGGCACCACTTGTGTCCTCTGTACCACTGGCACCACTTGTGTCCTCTGTTCTAGCACTGAAGTTATGGCGTTACATTTCGTACAGTTGTATTGTCTTGTCCCATTCTCACCACTTCACCACTGTATTTTACCACATCACTTCATTATTGTACGTACGTCAGATCGTTATGTGCCACCGTTTTTTTTAACCGTTATGCATCACATGCTCTTATCGAATGTTTTTTTTTTCATATTATTAACGTGCATCCGTGGATTTGTTTTCTACCATTGGCACTGTTTGAACCATCCCGTTATTTTCCATCAATGGCTTTGTTGTCTATCGGATCATTGACATAGGTTATACCACTATGTTATATCACTAAGATAATTCTACAATTTTGCACCAATCAGAGACTTTCATACCAATGGTATAGTTTGTACCCCTTGGATTCACTTCCTGAACTTACTTCGCTTGCTCTCTTTCTTATGCGCTACTGAAGCTAAAGTGAACAATTTTGCAACTATTACGTCATCAAATACGTCACTGATGAAATATTAGATCAGTGATAGGTACTTTTTTGTATAATTAATGCAATGTATATGTATCAGATGCTTTCTGCGCCACTGATGCAGTTTTTAAGCGCGGATACAATTGGTTCAAAAGTGGTCTTTTAGACAGGAAAGATGAGCAATCAAGTTACGTATCACTATAAAGAGGGCTGGGATGAAGCCTTTTGAAAGAGCATGAGCTCATTCGTGTTTGGTTCAATGGTGATCTTGTTAAATGCTTCATTTTTCTTTCTTTACAAAAAACGTTTTCTTGAAAACTTGTATCCAAAAATATTTATTTTTGAAGTAATTCTGTATTGCTGACGCTGTGTTCTATGCTTATCTTGGTCATCCTCGGCTCCCTGACGTGCTGAGAGGCTGTGGATGCGATAGCAACGGATTTGTTTGTGCCGCCGTTATATTGATAACATCATGGATATGTTGATCATATTTATGCAATCGGAATAGCATCTTTACTGATCAGTTTGAAAATAAATGGATATTACTGCTTACTACCTGTGCCAATCCAATGTGTAGGGTTAGGGCAGTATAAGGTTGACTGTATGATGATACTGCAATAAGATATCCGGGGAATCTGTCAAAAATTATAGCATAATATTGTTATTATTTTCTTTTGCTATGATAATTGTTTTGGCAGTGCATCTAAAATATTTTTCAGAACAAGTAAATAATCTGGATAAAAAATCCGTTTTTCTTTCCCTCTATGGTAAACTGCAAATTGTTTCAGTCATGAAGTTTTACGAAACAGGTTATTATAAGAAAGCTGCTATTGGCAGTTGTATTCATAATCATCATATTGTAGTAAGCAGCCACAAACTTCTTTAAGCTATTAAGAAGTAAAATTGTAAATTTATTAAAAAGAATAGATGTAAATGTATGCAGTAAATTCATTAGATACTCTCTCATGGTAAAATTGAATTTATTATTGCCAGTAATTATTAAAGTATAGGATATCATTGCGTACCGGTGGCATATCTTTTTCATAGACAGTTGTTCTTATTGCCCTTAGGTTCCAAGATCTATTTAGGAGGGTAACTTAAATCATTGTAGTAACGCCCGTAGATTATCATGCACTTGGGCCCTGTGTAGTTTGAAGACTAGCGTTTGACTCTTTGACTGATTTTCTTTCATTATCGACAATATAATACACTTATATAGCCCTTATGACAGTAGAACACCCTTATATTCAACAAACGTTGCAAGATATGCCAAAAAATTTTTAAGATTGGGTAGAGTACCGGAAAATAATACAGCTGCGAGAGAGGTCAGTAGTTAAAGAGGATTCAAGTAAAAGGAAAATCTGGCATACAATATGTATTTTTTCACCCGCTGAACGAATGATTATCACCCGCAAGCGAAGTCAGAGAGGTGATACTGTTGTCGTAGAAGATTTAAGAGTACATATATTTGTCTGTCCACCCAAAAACAGGTAGAAGGAGATGAGCAATGTTCATCATTTTTTTTGCGGGGAGTTTGGTGTGGTTGACCTAGATGTGACCTATCCAAAAAACTAGGCCTTGCTGGCCTTCAAAAATGATGGCGTTGAATTTCCTCCGCCACGGCAGATTGTCCAACGCCACGAGGCGTTATATTTTCTTATGTTATTATCAAGAATCTAATACTCAGGAGGTTGTGCCTTAACCTTATAGGACAAAGTATCCATATAAGAAACTAGGATTAGCTAGCCATCAAAAATGACTTCGTTGAATTTGTCTCCACCGCGGGTGATGGTCTTACGCCACGAAGCGTTCTAGTAGGTAATTACGTTTGGTTAACAAGGGCAAGGACAGACTTCAAATTATATTTGGCGAAAGTTTCGATATAGGTCGAGTTAAAACCGTGACGAAGACATCAAGTTGACATTTGCAGAAAGTTCGGTCAGGGTTAAGCCGCTATTTGTCCTTAATAACGAAATTTGAGGAACCTCGACAGCCATCCTGCATGCGACATTTTCAATACTATGTTAAAGATTGGTAATGGTTTATAATCTTCTCTTCAGGACTAGGAACAGTTCTGTATGAATTTTGCTGAAAGAGTTATCAGAAGCAAAAAAAAGTAGCATGCATTGTCAGTATAAATATATAGTACTTAAGCTAAGTCCATTTCCAAGGCTAAGAATATAAAAGTTTAAAAGATATCATTACCGGAGAGCATACAAGTTCGAGCGACAGTTGATGTGGTAAAGGAATTGGTCTGAAAAGTTGTCGCTTAACAGTATTTTAATATTATGTTAGTGAAATGGCTAGAATGACAGGCATTTTTAAAATAAAATATTTGAATGGAATATTAATTATATTATCAAAAATAAAAGAATTGTAAATGATCAACGACAAGTAATTGATTGAATAAGTTTAGCCGACATTTGCTTACTTTTCGGTTCTACTTAAGCTTGCCATATTTCATTTTTCCCTCTCTCCTAACTACTTCTTATATTTTATGCAAAATTTCCAAGGAATTTCGAATTATGCCGAGGCAACTTGGGCGTGAGAGCGCCACCTCCGGGGGCACCACGCCCCATGTCCTACCGAGCCCCTCCTACCTGCCCGGGTCAGGGATCAGTACGCACCTGGCCGGCAGACGGGGAGCATTCGCGCTGTGTCGCCCCAACAGGTAGGAGTCTCGGGTCTGGGTGTGAGGCGCGCCGCTCCCTGTACCTGCAGGAGACGGCGGCGCTCGTGTGTGCATGGGGGAGATCGACTCTTGTTGGCCGGTAGCGGGAGTACCAGTAGCGCTAGATTAGATACTCTGCAGGACTGAATATTGCCGGTTTGATTGTAACACTAGGAAGAAATATAGTAGTTGAACTGTAGTGCAAGACTGTATAGTACTAGTTTGATGGCATTGTTCTAGTATACTGACTAGTTCCAGTTTATCGTGCGAAGTTGAGTAATTCTAGTCTGACTGATGCTACTACGTGACTGAAAATCTCTAGTTCGACTATAGTATGAGGCTAGATAATACTAGTTCGACTATAGTATGAGGCTAGATAATACTAGTTTGATTATAGCATGACACTAAATAACGCTAACTTGACTCTGAAAGGAGGCTTAGTAACACCAAGTTGACTGGAGTACGAAGCTGAACAATACTAGTTCTTACTACAAGGTTAAATAATGCTAAGTAGAGAGCAACATGAGGCTCAACGATCCTAGCTTGAAATTCCCATGCCAAAAAACTGGGAATAGTTGGCCATAAAAAAAGACGGCGATGGAACTTTTCTCCACCCAAAATCAGGTAGAAGGAGTTGAGCTAGCTTTATGATTTTTTGCAGGGAGTCTGGTCGGGTGTCCTCGATGCGACACATGCCAGAAAACTAGGATTAGATAGCCATAAAAAATGACGGCGATGACATTTGCTCCCACCGCGGGTGATAGTCTGACGCTACGAGGCGTTCTCGTTGTGTTTGTGTTTGATTTTATGCTTGTTAGATAAATAACAAAAACAGTTAAGAACAGATCTCTATGAAATTTAGAGGAATTGTTGACAATGTTAAAAGACAAAGATTATTAAATTTTGGTGTTGATCGGTTGGTCCGTTTGTGCGTTTGACTCATGGCTGCTTAAATGTTTGCTAGCAGCATAACTAAAAAAAGTACGAACGGATCTTCAGGAAAATTATAAAACAAACAAACATAATTTATTATCTCGCATAGAGGATACAGTGAATACACCTATTGAAGTTTTCTTTTGGCCTTAATTCTAGAATTTTGAAGAACTGGTAGTGTGAAGAGCAGGAGAAGCAGTTCGTTATGTGGGTGAATTTGGGATCCCTCCCCGTGCTTCGCCTGGCCTTCTCGATGCTGGAGTGCTCCACGCACTGTAAATCCGTAGCGTGCCGTACGGGGAATCGAACGCGGGCCTCCGTTGGTGCGATGCCGAGCTGTTGTCACTTTACCACCGAGAGGGTTTACAGAAGCTGTTATTGTTATCAAACGGCACATATGATAAGATTTTGGCGCTGATACAAAGCAAATCATAGTTTCAGCATAAATTTGAATTTTTCGTTATCATTGGCTTGTTTTGCGGGGGTATACACTCTCAGAGTACTCTAGTCCTCCAGTTACTGCCGCACTGGTAAATTCTGATGCTTTGAAATCACTAGTATTTGCCTGAATTAGACTCTTGCTAGGTGGCAAATGCTTAACGCTTCCTTAAAAATAAAATTAGCTTTTATTATAGCAATTTTCACGGCTTTGAATCGAACAATATAATTTGTGATGCCATATTAATTCCTCAATAATTGTTTAAGGTAAATTGTTATTATAATGAACTCCTTTAAAAGTTCCTATGCCATAAGTTGGTTGACATTGCATTATTTCGGACAATTATTACGTGTGTTTCAAAATACACGTGCACATAATAACTTAAGGCCTGTCGTTTTCTACATATCCCAAGCCTGGAGGCCCTAGAAAACTTCTAATATATTCTCACATGGTGACAAAAATAATAACTCATCTGATGGTAAAGAATGAAATTTGTACCGAATTGGTGAACAAATTTGTCTAGCCAACTGTTTTTTTTTTCTAAGATTTCGCGACCCCTGATAGGTTATTTCACACTTTCCGGTAGGGAACCCCTGATTATTCTTGTTTAAAGGATCTTCTTTAGATAAATTTAGAGTGCTTCCTGGTAATAGATACGTATTTGACATGAGGGAAACGTAACTTTGTGTCAATGAATATGCAGCCATACTCCAAATGCCAAAACGTAAATCATACTGCGATTTTACAGCATATGATATTTTTAGCACAATTTCTTGAATGTCCGAGACATTCACGCCGATTAGGCAAAAGAAAATCTCGGTAGCTTTTATTTATTATACCTGCCTGCACTGCATGTATCTCCTCCGAAATTTTGCTAGGAAAATTATTTTTGTTAGAATTGAAAGTTCCAGCGTCGTCACGCAGCGGTGTACTTTGCGTTCGCCAGTAGCTTGACAGAAAGCAATAGCAATTCAATATTTTGTAGCTACACCATTTATAGTTGTATACATAGGACACTGTTACTTCTATGATACATCTAGTCAAAATATTTAAAAAAAGCCCTTTGGTCCGTATGATGCACACTGTACACTAACGACACCGTTTATTCGTAACCGATATTGCATATGTTCATTGTGATGCATATACTGTATGTTACCGACATGTTTTATTCTTAAAACTTATTACATTTGTTCATATAATCCTTACTGTATGTTACAGACATCTTTTATTTGTAACACATATATAGCATATGTTCAATCAGATGCCGACTGTATACTAGGTACTTCCTACCTTATATTTCCTACTTCTTGATTCCGAAAATTTCACATCATTAAGCTTATGATACAAGGTAGCGGTGAAACTATTTTGAATGGCCCGCAGTTGGATTGTTTTGTGCTACAGAAAATAAAGCACCGAGTGAAGAAAGATTATGACATGTATGGACGAATTAGGTCGCTCGGGCGACCTTCAGGCATTCAATTTTTCCATAATTTCTAGCCAATGTATTTTTTTCAAGAAGTTTGTCACCAGTAGTGACACATCGGATATAATTGTACGAACAAGCAATTGTATGAATGTATATATCACGTACATTTTAATATAAGTGTGAAATTGTCTCGGAGAAGCAGTGCAAAAATCGTGATTACAGAAAAACAATTTTTATTCCAGGATAACATGAACGCTGTTCATATCATAGTGCTGAACTGCTGGGCTGTTCATGAAAAGAACGAACGAAAGTCTGGCTCCTTCACTGTTTGTATAATCAGTGATATAGCGCTTTATGTTGTGATTTACACTTAGGCCTGCTGCAGACGATAATCGCTTGTCCTGTGTGCGTTCGAACGCGTTGCTCTGTCTGTGTAATCAAGAAAAAAGAACACTACTTTTACAGACGACATAATCTAAAAATTTGAAAAGACACAAGACACTACACTAGTAACACGGGCTAAGCCAGAAAATACGACGGTAAACATTTTATTGAAACTGTTGGTAGACTTACAGTCGTGTTTGCAAGGACAGTGCAAAATATTCGAATGCGGTGAAAACACATGACAAAAAGCTATCGTTTGCAGCGGCCCTTAGTAAGACGCTAAATGGGAATGATTTAGTGTCCAATAGAGTGAGTTATTTTTTTGTAGTTCATACATTCGATAGAACGAGGAACTCCTGTGTAGATAATATTGTTGATAATAATAGAGGTATTCATAATGAAAATAATATGAATAATAGAGGTAAAGTTGACCACACCCTCTACTGCGAAACCCACACTCACTGGTTCGTGCTGCGGATACATAATATCATGATAATATTAATAATATCGCCATTACATTACTATTACAATATTATTATTAGTGTCATATTTCTTTTCATTTCTAATATTATTATTTTGATTATTATATTTATTAAACAGGGACAGGAATATTTAAAGAAGCATTGAGCAGCTCCAGGACTGCCAAAACACTGTCAAAAAGCGCTTCTTTCAAACAATTCGCCGCTTACTTGAATTCCTGCTGATCCGTAAAGCCAGGTACAGATCCCGGAATTGAATTCCGCTCTACCACACACCGGGGTATAAACCACTGACTGAACTGATGCGTGTTGCACCGAACATCAATTTATTTGAAAGCGTACTTTGAAATTTTATATTCCTTATGATAATTGGATAGAAAAATTTCTTTCCTTTTCTACAAAATGAAGAACTGTGTTACTATGACTCTTACTTGAGTAAATTCTATGGATTTTGGGTTTTTGAGAATTTAATAAACATTCCAGATACACATCTGAAAACAATTCTACAGCAGAGTAGTAATAGCCATATCTGCCACTGAAAATTTACCTAAAACGGTATATCCGTTCATCCGTGTTAAAAAGGTTTTGCTTGTTTATAATTAAGAAAAGGTTTACTCAGTTCTGGCCGTGTAATATAAAATAATTATAAAAATAAATCAATAAATAACGTTAATTAAGAACATAATAGGTTGACAAATATGTCTACTAGTACAAAGTAGCTAAATTTTACCCCATCGATTAGGTCCAGCCACAGAAACAGGTGCATGGCCACGCGTATTCTTTGTTGTAGTTAAGGATTGGTTCGGGCATATTATCGTTAACTGTGTTTCAAGGGGCCATTAATGGTTAAGTACTAATTTTTTAAAGCAAACTACAGTGACGTGTGTTTTGGCGCTTAAGTTTTACTTTAGAGACATTAATCTCGCATCATCTTCATTGATGCTTTTTTTAGTATAAATTAATTCAAAGCAGCTTTGAAAATTAGCCATATTTGGTATAAATGATGTTTTATCGAGACTATTACTGTTTCCGCATCTCCCTGTCTATTTATCTATCTACATTATATTGAGGACACCAGGGAACAAATATGATTGATTTCTGTAAGTTGCAATGCCTTCTGCAATAAGTAAGTCTCTACTAAGGTAACATCACTTCTATGATCAGGGTCAAACTTTAAATTATTATAAAAAAAATTAGTATAAGTAACTAACAAATGAAAGGAACTTTTTCCTAGTTTTCTCCCCGTCTTTCCTACGATGTAAACAAGAGATAGCGGATCCGATGTAAAATTATATGTATGAACAAGCTGATGATGGTGTTTTACACAGTGAGGCTAATAAGATATACAAGGCTTCACAGAGAAGAAATACTCTTCAAAACATATTCGAGAAGTTTTTCTGATAGGTATAGGCTTAAACGTAGTTATTTAAGGCTAGGTTAGGTAATTTAGGTTAGATCATTCTTGCTTCTAAAAGTTTAGTATATACTGGGCTTAATTTTGGTCAAGTTTGCCTGTTGTTAGTGAGGGTCAACATCGCGATCCATCCTGCCGCCCTCAGTGCCGGCGGCACGTGGCCCTCGCCTGTAGACTTGAATGCAGCTCTGGCGAGGGCAGTGTGTTCTGTGTGTCAGGCGCTAGCACGCCAGCCTGTGTACTGTGTACATTGTACATAACCTATTGTGTACCCATAATTCTTGGATGGTTCCTTCACTATCGACTAAATTTAGCATATTTAGTTATGCTCAATTAATGGCTGCTGAGATGAACCATCCACAAGTTCTGCATCAATTTTCGATTTTATTGCTGCAGTTTCTGCTGATCCACGCAAAAATTTGACTAATAAAATGTGTTCATTACAGTCAGTGTTGCCTGCTGTCGACCCTGACTCCAATTTTAGGATTTTGAAGCCTGACTTGTCCGGGCATTAAGACAGTTGAGTTGAATTCAGCGCCTTTGAATCGAGTTTCAGTCAGCAATCCTAATCTGTAACCCTTGAGATTTGGAAAATTCAAATTTGCTCCCTAAAATGGAATTTTAGCTTTTTCTTTAGCTTCTTACTCTTGCCAAACTATTCAAAGTGGGGAAGCCGATGTTCCAGTCTGAAGTTTCGAAGAATCCAAACTTAAAATTCATAATCGAAAAGTGTCGTATCCTGTCTACCAATACTCGTCAGCGGGTATTATTTTTTATTAATTAAAACACAGATTATAATAACTGATGAGAGTGGGCGACATTTTTATCGTGATAATAATGAAAAAAAAAAAAGCGAATCACTGGAGCGTCATTAGGTTCTTTGCTTCCAGATTTCAAAGTTGACTGAGTCATAAAGAAGAACATGTTTGCTACCTACATACATTGCAGTAATTTTCTATTCGCTCAATTGCATCGAAAATTTCTGCCCTAAGTGAGTTGAACTAACCTGAACTTTAATTTGGAGCTTTGAATTTGCCAGCTTAGGATTAAATTTCACATAATAAAGCTGTGAATCGAACTCAAAGAATTGTTGTCATGGAGAAGTTAGCACTCCGATAGTTATTAGACCTAAGTGGGCTAATAGAACACGCTTTTGCTCTATCTTGAAGCTCTAAGGAACTACATATATTAAGGACTTTGTTACATGGATTTTCTAAGTCGCAGCATTGACTGCGCAAAAGAAACTCTCAGTTAACCCTTTCCTTCATGACTTACTCTGCCCTGCAATCGCAGGTGTAGAGCTATTTCAAGCTTTACACACGAAGCAGGCCGTGAGAGAAAGGATTTACAGAACCAACTTCAACAGTTAAAAAGTCAACGTGTTCACTGAAATCTACAGAGAGATTCTGCCTATAAGCATGCAGTAAAATGATGACAATGACGTTCACTCTTTGGAACGATGTATAGATTTATGTGGTTATAATTTAAATAATAACAGCTTGGTATAGTAAAACGAAAGCCGTGGTTGTATTGGTAATGGCTCGATGCCTACCTGCACTGCTTGTCAGCTTGGCGCAAGGACGGTAGCTCAGTATCTTATGGACTGTTGTTGAGGGTGGTCGTT
>LQNS02278070.1:2648034-2660141 GCA_001587735.2 Parhyale hawaiensis
CAACATCGTTTGGTGGGCAACATCGTTTGGTGGGCAACATCGTTTGGTGGGCAACATCGTTTGGTGGGCAACATCGTTTGGTGGGCAACATCGTTTGGTGGGCAACATCGTTTGGTGGGCAACATCGACAGCTGCTGGCATCCTGCTTTTGCATATGTTATGGTCGAGCTTATTCATTTCTATCCCGCGTAAAACAATGCTAAGCATAATTACATTGTGGAACAAGCATTTTTTCCTACAACTTTTTGAACTGAATTTTCATAAGTTGCCCCTAGTGATTCTAAATCTGGAAACCGATTTTGTCTATCACGTTTCATATTCAGGCAATGAATTCCTGTTTCTTTTACTTAACTTGCGCCTTCAATGCAGGACTCCCAAAGGGAAAGTAATGCAATTTCTATGGGAATATTAAGTTCGACTATGCATGAAAAACCTGACGTACTAGCAAAAATCTGGTTGTAGGTATAAGATGAGCTTCTACTAGTGAGTTAGGAACAGTTTTTATATTTGCGACAACAGGAAAAAAAATAAAAAAACTGTTGCCTGAGTTATTTCACCAATCATAGTACGCATTGAACACAAGTATTTGCATTTTTTAATAGTATTATTTGACCTGTAACTCAATGGAATTTTTTCAAGGTGTTAGAGCGTTCACCCAATTAGTTATGAAAATTCATGTCCAAATACAAGACATAAATATGAATTAAAATGATTCTAACTTCATTTATATCTCAGCTGTGCCACTTATTTTTACCTAATTTTTTTGTTCAACTTCCCCATCGATTACATTCATAGCAATTTTTAAATCGGTTCAATTCACATTTAACGCTTGAAAGTAAGTTTCTTAATTTTGCAGCAGAATCTAACATGATACCGTATAGGGCGATACTGTCATATCGAAGTTAGGGCTAGTTCATTTCGTCTTCCCTAGTAACTGGTAGGATTTTTATCATATTTTCTCGGTGTTATTCTAACCCGTGCAGCAGTTGCGCACGAGGGACAAAACTCACGATACCGCTCAAACTAGAGCTCCGTCCTCAAGCCACAGTAAGAATATTTTGATGGTCTGTTGTAGACTATAAGAATGGGCCTATTGGTCTTTATTATCTGCCGATATGCTCTCACACTGAACACGGCTAACAATGACAGATAACTTTTAGTCTTGCTTAGTTCCCGATTTTGATTTTATATTTAGACTCTGAATGCATTGCAGTTTTACATAAAATCGTAGATATAATCATATAATTCGTTTTTAGGATTTACAATTAACAAAGCTAGCAATATCTGCTTACAGATCTGCTTTCGGCTGTCCAAAACATATTTATGAACATGCACATGTATACTACGTTTACCAGGAATGCATAGACTATACTAATAGTTTGTTTCAAGTTGTAATAAATGAAGTGTGCCGTACGTATTGTGCTTAAGGTTAAACCTTTTACTGAGCAACAGTTGAAAGAATCTAAATATTTGGGTATGAAAAAATGTGACATTTTCTATAAGTGTGCATTGGCATTTATGTTTCTAAGGATGTTTCCGCTAAATTTTGTATGTGCCTACGTATCTATATAGTTTGACACTCATAGTTTAATGAAATATGCACAAACATTTTATATTTTGGGTAAAATAGCTGTGTATGTTAACAAACATATTTCTGTGTTTGTCACCAGATAAAATGTTAACTATCGTGTATGTTACATACCTGCTTCGCTGCACGCTACACATATTTAAATCCATATTTCCTAAACCAATATTAGCAGTTTTCTCTCTCTTTACAGAAAGGACATAAGGTCAGCAAGGCAGCTATCCGAGCGTCTCTGCGGTCGATTGCTCTACTCGTATGATGCTGGAAATGCAAAGGTTTCCTTGAGGTGAATGACAGCCAAAAATGTCAAGCAGTTTTGCAGATGTCGCGTGTTTTGGAATAGCAAGTAATGCGCCCAGTGAATAGTGGATTACTTGTGCTGATATTCATGGTGACACGGCAACTGATGCATAGATAATGAATACTTTTGTGCAAGACATAAAGTGAACAGATGCTCTGATACTAGGTAATCATTCGGGCCACTGAAAATAAACAGATGCCTGTATCTTAAATGGATGCTATGAGTGTTTAACGACTGTGTTTTTTTTTTCTGAATACAAGGTGATGCCAGAAATATTTACAGTGATAATGTGAAGATGAATTGTGCATTATTATATAATGTCAGGGTATTCAATATGCAAATAACGACCAGATATTTTGAATAAGCTAGTAAGCGATGTATACATAAAGATATCCTTGAAACAGAGGAGAATTTTGAATTATGCAAAAGAAGCGGAAATAGACTCATGAGCAGGAGGTGTTAGTCATCTTTAAGCGAGGTTTATATTTACAAATATATTAAGTAATAGATGTGAGTTGAACATTGGATTGACTTATAATATCATAATTATTATAATACAAGCGAATAATATTTAGGAGAATACATTGGACCATAATCTCCTTTATTTGTAAGCAAACGGATACATGTTCAGTCTAAAGATATTTAGAATATTTTCTGTGAAAAATTGTGGCTGAATCGAATGTTTGATCTAATATCAAAGAGTACAATTTACTGTTAGAAAAAAACTTTATTGTTCTTAAATAATAAGCAGAGTGTTCTGTAACTTATACTCTATGAATTCTGAAACTGACAGCACAAATAAAAGTATCTTAGAATGCTGATGTTACATACAACAGTTGCCTCTCAATTTTCGGATATTCTTAGAAATTTTCAGTAACTTAAAGACGGAGAAAGGTTCCTGAAAATAGCTGTTAAATGCAAGTGAGTGCAAAGTGTTTTACTAATATGTCTTTATAAATCGCTTGAAAATTTAAAAGAACGCATTAAAGTCTTTTCATTACTGAGTGCAACATTAATATGGCTGCATTTTTTAGCAAGGCCGAAAATAACTCCAGTTCATAATATGAAAATGCAACTTGAAGCAGTTTCGGTCCACTTAAAATTGAAAAGGTGGAATAAATAAAGTGTATTTAAATACCTGCTATTAAAAAATTATCATTTAAAAATTAATCTGAAAGAAAAAAATATTCGATAAAAATGAAAGTTTATCACAAAGAGGACGTAATGAGAGAGACAGAACGGTCGGCTTTAAATACTGTGATGGCCCCATCATCGCACTTTACTCCTTTTCCATCCCTTCTTTATGAGCTCTGGCACCGCTACTATGATTTAAAGTATTGTAGAGTAAACGTTTCTAATGATATAGTTTCAGCTCATGACCAAACCTTCCGACACATTTACTGCGCTGGTTCTGAAATTGCCGACGATTTTTGTACTGAGCAGAAAATCAAAATTTCTGGTGACGCTTCGGACGACATTCTACGTTTTCCGGGTGTGCCAAGCGCTGGAGTAAAACGTGTTGAGTTTTCAAAAATGCGAAGTGACGCGAATGATATCTCAAAAGTGCCAAGTAATGTGCTCCAAGTTACAAAGGGTATAAAGAACGAGAGTGATGTGCTAGAGTTACATAGCGAAAGATGTGGCTCTGGATCGCTAATGCAGGCTTCTTGTCGTAAATCAAGTGGAAGCAGTGGGCAGTGCAGTGTATTAAGTACGCTAAATAATATTGCTAGCGTGTCTAACGAAGAAACTGGTGCCAGGAGCCGGCAAAGAGATAGAGCAAGCACTTCGGCTGTAGAAAATAACAAAGTCTTTAGCGAGTTCCACGCTACACGTCTGGGACAAACTGCACGGAGAAACTGTCGCCGAGAAATGAAAATGCTGAAATGTGTTGGGATAGCAGGAAATATGAAGAAGCTGGTTTCACTCACTGTAGTTTTGCTGCTGCTGGCCTCTCTGCCTTTAGGTGAGTATTTATTTTGTGTCCTGAGTAAAACTTTTATTCTAGCTTATCGGAAAGTATAATTATAAAATGTACGTAAGTTTACTTCCCTGAAGGGGCAGTGTATAATGAAATTCATACTCAAAATTGATAGAAATGCATTATAATACAGGCACCAGCCTATTCTTTGTACGGTGGTATTCAATTCACACAAATCTACTCCTCTTAATTAAGCAGAATATAACAAGGTTCAAACCCACAACTCTTGCCTAAATGTACAATTTACAAAATTCTCTTCCTCTTTAGATATTTTAAACAATTAAACCCTCAAATCTTTATAGAAGACATTTCAAAATTCACGCACGAATATTTTCTTTTGAGAAGATACCCTAAATTTGAAAACCATATTCATCCTATAAATTCTTTTGATAGCGGAGTTTTTGCTCCTTTACGATAGATTAATGAAGCGGTATCATGAACATTGAAAATCCACGGAATTGAAATTGTTGGAGTTTAGAGCCAGCAAAATTTTGCATGCCAATGTGGGTTTGGTGCACCAATGGCATACTTTTCTATCATGCCTAACGTGACCTTTCATTAATGAGTATTCGTGTTGGGAGGCAAGCTGGAGCCAGGAATAATTACATCAAGTGATCAGCTGTAGTGAGAAAGATTGTGTCTGAACTGGGCTTGATTATAACGCTGGCTCTAGGTAATCAACTGGCTCTTATTAGTTATCCATGGGAATGTGAATTGAAGCGCGGGATGTATTTTATAACCGTACTGTTGCATTTGTGGTAGAGGCCCTCACACGGCGGGCTATGTATGAATGGAGATGCAATCGCAATCTGGAAGATTTTTGCACTTAGAGTTGGTTAACCCTGGAGTATAATAATAGTAAAATAATAATAACATTTCCGATTGAGATATTCTGTTTGCTTGAAACTTTATATTAGACGATCAGAGCTCGATTCTGTGGTTTTACTGAAAGCAAGCATTACCTTACCATTTATTCTGTATGCTGTGATTGCTCTTTATGGAAACGTTTCGCCCACTTTGACAATACTTTGTTCTTAATTCAGCGTTCGTTTCTAGATTTCCTTTACCGCACAGACTTGGCACAAACCCGCAACCAACACCACATCGGTCGAACAATAGAAAAAGTAAAGAACGTCTATACCCGAGCATATATATTAACTTCACATATCTTTTCCTTCTAAAGTGGGCGTTCATTACTGTGGGTGCGTCTCTTAACAGTAAGATTTATTGCCTGAAAAAATTCACAAAACCAGCAGAAGTTACTGGATCACTGGCAGAAGGAGACTGGTGCCAGCATCTGGCATTTTAGACCGGATAGCTGGCAGGAGTCTGGCAGAGTCGTACGTCAGGGCCGGAGCTCCGCTTTATGGGGGGCCCCCGACACTTGCCTGTCTTGTGTACACATCGTTAGAGCGGGTGTTCTGATGTGTTCTACACTTCCTTGCAAATTGGTGTGTGGTGTAGGTGTGTAGGTAGATGTGCAGGCTGCTGGTGTGTAGCTGTGTGTGATGCGGATACGTACGTAAGTGTGTGGTAAGGTGTGTAGGAGTATGGTGCGGGTATGTAGGTGTGTGGTATGGGTGTGTGCTGCGGGCATATAAGTGTGTGGTGCGGGTGGGTAGAGGTTTGATGCGGGTGTGTAGGTGTGTGGTGCCTGTGTGTAGAGGTTTGATGCGGGTGTGTAGGGGTGTGGTGCGGGTGTGTAGAGGTTTGGTGCGGGTGTGTAGGTGTGTGGTGCGGGTGTGTAGAGGTTTAGTGCGGGTGTGTAAGTGTATGGTGCGGGTGTGTAGAGGTTTGGTGCGGGTGTGTAGGTGTGTGGTGCAGGTGTGTAGAGGTTTGGTGCGGGTGTGTAGGTGTGTGGTACGGGTCTGTAGAGGTTTGGTGCGGGTGTGTAGGTGTGCGGTGCGGGTCTGTAGAGGTTTGGTGCGGGTGTGTAGGTGTGCGGTGCAGGTGTGTAGAGGTTTGATGCGGGTGTGTAGGTGTGCGGTGCGGGTCTGTAGAGGTTTGGTGCGGGTGTGTAGGTGTGCGGTGCGGGAGTGTAGAGGTTTGGTGCGGGTGTGTAGGTGTGTGGTGCGGGTGCGTAGGTGTGTGGTGCGGGTGTGTAGGTGTGGTACGGGTCTGTAGAGGTTTGGTGCGGGTGTGTAGGTGTGCGGTGCGGGTCTGTAGAGGTTTGGTGCGGGTGTGTAGCTGTGCGGTACGGGTTTGTAGAGGTTTGGTGCGGGTAGGTAGGTGTGTGGTACGGGTGTGTAAGTGTGTGGTACGGGTCTGCACAAGGTGTAGGATGAAGTGTTCGATACGATAGATATCGTGGACATAGTTGAAAGATTTACCCTGCACTGAATAGCTTATGGGCTAGCCACGCAGTAACGTGCTCAAAATGAAAATTTTTCATTGAATAGAAAAATAAGACAGCTTTCTCAGGGCCTGCACCCTCTGCTGGATGAATCACATTTACGCTGCAAATCACAAGGATAAATTTTCAGAAACGTCCTAGCATACTCTCTAATCATATATTTCCTCCCGTAAAATTATCCAACGCTACGGAAAAAGCATCAAATTCCATTATGACGTGGTCTGCAAGCATAAAAACGTCATACGGTCTATGCATTTCCCAGAAATGATGAGAGCTAGTTGGTCCGTTGTGGTTGGTCTGCCAGGACAAAAAAAGATAGACAGCTCGTACTTTGTTAACCATCCGGCCTTTCTATTGCTGTTACTAGCCCCTAAAAAGGCCGCAAAAGTGACAAGGTATATTTTCAGTCCCCCCTTGCCCCAGCTTTAGTCAGTCCCCCATGTCACTCCAATGCTTCTCAAGAGATGGACGCCGGCCCGTTTATTGCCTTCCCATTGCTACAGCGATTGCTCCTTCTTGCCTATTGCTGATGAATTAAAGAGGTCCATCTGCGCCATACCTGGCCCCAATGTTATGGGTAGAGCATAGGGATATGCAACAATAAATTCGCTTTCCATGCTTTGTAAGATACGTCTTGGGTCATGTATGGGTAGTAAGGGTTAAGAGTTGCATAGATAATGTAGTAAAACAATACACTATGGCAAAAAGTCTAATATTAAATAGCAGTCGACAGAATTGAAATTTAACGTTTCGGGATGAGGAATCTCATCATCAGAACAAAAGGAAAGTTAACCTACAATCTATAAAATAAAAGAATTTTCTTTATTGTCTATTAATCAGGGAGCATTGATGTTATCAGGAGGAGGTCTAAAACGCAAATGAACAAAGCCGCTTGGAGGAGCTGGATGTCAGCTCCTGTACAGTCGGCAGATTTTAGGCTAAGTGTGCACCTCCCCCTGATAACATCAATGCTCCCTGATTAATAGACAATAAAGAAAATTCTTTTATTTTATAGATTGTAGGTTAACTTTCCTTTCTTTCTGATGATGGGATTCCTAATCCCGAAACGTTAAATTTTAATTCTGTCGACTGTTATTTAAAATGATACTGTAGTCGTGATATGAAACAAACTTTGCATACACTGCACCTTGCATTGTAAGTGTATATGCAATGCCAAGATATAATAGAGCAACAAGGACGATGTGGGACGGTATCGAGACGCTATGCCTTTTATCGTTCATTCTGTATAGTGTAAATACATTATCAACGTACCACGGAAAGGAACTGCGTTCAGTGTTCATGATACGGAACCATAGTACCGGCGTACTGTGCTTTGTGTAGGGCTTGTGACGTATTGGTACACGGTCGATACACTCCATTTGCGCAATAAAACTAGTCGATCACGGCAATAGCTCATAGAGGGCAGGAGCGTTAGCTCCGGCTACTTTCTGGGAATGGGTCTCTTAGTCCGTCTACTGCCTGCGTTCTACTCTAATGCCTGACGAATATTTAGTTCCCGCGCACTACAATGTGCGGTGAGAAATTTCAATGCGAGCTCGCTAAATCTGAAAAACTTTCCCGCTGGCAACTTGCTGTTGTGCAGATGGGTGCATTATTTGTTGAAGTACAGCTGTGCGTGCTTATTTTTTCTTTTAATGGTGATAGGAAGAGACACAAAACACTGAGTAATATAGAAAATGAGAACAGTAGTAATAGCTTAAAATAACTCATTGCTAAAACCAATTAATATCGTCTGCCTAGAAGCTCCATCTGTGGTTGTATAAGCTCTATAATGTAGGTACAAGGGGAACCATTGTTCATTTGAATTAGTTGGGGCTGCATGTAACTACAATTGGCTACATATTGCCATCAAAGAAAGTTCTTCGCTCTTTTAATGTAACACAAAACTAGAGCTGTCAGCTTCAGAAATATTACACTGCTTCTATTTGAACTGTTCGGTTCTTAAACTCATACAAATAGCTTTCCTAATAAACAGCACACTTAAATCTCCATCAAACCAGTTACCTGAAGTAGCCTGTCTTCATTATAGCCAATATGGCATAGCCGTCTACACCCTCTTACTATCACGGCCTCTATCTCGCTACGGGGGCCACACCCTGACCACACGGACCCCCTATCGCATATCCTGTCCAAGCTACATGCATGTAAACAACAGCCTTATCTTGTCTATGGCTGCTTTATCTTTTATTTTAAGGAACCTTCCTGATAACAAACTCATCGCTTTAAAATACGTCGGGGCAGAGACTGGGTCGAGTCTTCTGGTAGCCCTATGGCTGTGGCTGTGTCGTTAGACTGTTAGGAAAATGGTTATACATAATTCCACCTAGAAGTGATATTTTGTGAAGGAACTGCCATCAGCAGTGAATAAAACTTTATTCAGTTACTTCTAAGTACCATTACGTAAAATGTATAATGTATAACTTCATACTGTGTATTCACTAGTACAGCCTACCTTGTGGTCATTGTTCTGTTATTGCTATTACAAGGTACACTGCATCCTTTTTATAAGGACACTTCGGTACCATGTCGAGGTAGGAAACTCGACGGCGGTCTAGTTTTACACTCACGGTGCACAAATTTTGGCATCTTCTGGTAGTCCTCTAAGGGTGTCTGTTTTAGCTATCGTGCTTTCGGAATGCTAAGTGGTCTACTACGGCTGTCTGATTTAGCGGTCGCGGTGCACGAGTTTGGCAATGAACAAGTAAGAACGCAATGCGTGGTGTAGCGTTAGAGTTACTTACCCTATAACTTACCCTATAAAGCCCCGGATTGCCAAGTGAGAGAACAACTGTAGCCGCTGCTATAAATCCATGCTAGGACCTGAGTCACTGGCAAAAGAAGTCAGGAAAGAAGAGGAAGAATAAGAACTGGCAGTAGAAATACAGAAGAAAGACACTACGAGGGAAGAAGAGTTCTTAAAAAAAAACTTCGCGAAAGTTTCGCTTAGATAGAGGTAAGCGATGAAGCTGTAACAGCGGCATCCGCAGTATTGACTGTAACTGCCGTTACAACAACTATAACAGTTATCAACTGTCACAACTACAGTAGGCATGATAACATCTGCAACAGCCGTCATCAGTGTAACGATAACAACAATGACCGTTTTAGAGTAAACTGGAACGCCTCGTGGCGTTAGACCATCACCCTCGGGAAACGGAGGCATAAAGCTAGTGAATGCAATAATAGCAGCTCTTCAATAATAACATAGGAAAAAACTAGAATGCCTCGTGGCTTAAGACGATCAGCCGCGGTGGAGGCAAATTCGTTGCGATGGAGAAAATTCAACGCCGTTAATTTTTTATGGCTAGCTAGGTCTAGTTTTTTGCATGGGTCATATCTAGGTCAACACACCAAACTCCCTAACAACTCATTCGACCACTTATTAGGTGGACAGACGTACAAATATGTATATATATATATATGTATCTATGCTTAACTCTTCAATGGAAACATTATCACCTCTCTCACTTCGTTTGCGGGTGATAACAACACCAGTAACATCCCTGATAACAGCTGTAGGAGCTGTAATAATAATAATAATTACAGCTGCTGCAGCTGCTGCGGCAGGCGTAACAACAATTGTAGCTGTTGTAACAACAGTAACAGATGATATAACATTTACAGCAGCCATAACTACACATCCGTAAGAAGTGCAGCAGCTCTAACAACTATGTGTTATAGCGGCTGTAGCAGCAATTCTGGCAGCCGTAGCAACCGTAAGAGCTCCAACAACTACGTATGGTATCTCCCGTAGCAACAATTGTAGCAGCCGTAACAACTGTAACAGCAGCAACACTAGAGCATAGCAAGAGCAGCTCCAGGCCGTCCATCTCAGCCAACGGTGGCCGTCCATAAGCCGACCATGGCCTCTTATAGGCTGACCAATGGCCATCCGCCTCATTGCAGCCAAACCCTGGCCTGTGAGGCACTGCAGTGCTGATTGCAGGTAATAAATAACCTCCGGTGATTGCTGAAAAGACTCGCGCGATGCTGCAAATGAAGCTGCACTTTGAGCTGGTTAGCGCACTACGGATAATCTCGTTGTTTATGATTAACGTGGGCTTAAATGCGGGCGTTATTTGCTTGTTTGCTTGTGCATCACGCTTTCGGAGTGTAAGGTTTATGCCACAGGCAAATGAATATTTTGCTTTTTCTGTCAGTTATATCATATACGTTGTCTGAAGGTCGGAAGTTCAATTTAATTCAGGGCAATATCTAGAAGGTTATGACTGACACTGTGAGTGCTTCTGCGTTAGATCTTGCATGATGATTGTAATGAAGCGAGGTATTGTTGATAACAGGTGTTAGTCTTATAAAGTAATGGTCGTATTATATTTATTGCAGTTACTTGATGGAAGGAATAGTCTGAGAAGGAATTCGAGCCTTGAAGATAATGCCACGGTATTTATGATACGGGCTTGCATTCGGGCGACTTGGTTAAGTTAGGTTCATTAATTACTAATATCTATACCCGTGGAAATTCCACAGTTAGTGAATGTTTTCACTTACCGTATCTAACCTGAGGTAGCGCTCATATCCTAACCCACCCAATCTGAACTAACTTATCTTTGCCGTTCGTTACCTTATATCTCGTCTAACCTTTCCTGGTATTTCGATGTCACCACTGAATTACGCATTTCTTGTCACAAAAGAATTCGAACTTGTGTCATGATAAAGACAGAGAAAAACTACGGTACATCTTTCAATGTTCTCTTATGCATTTGCACACTTTTTCTAAGCTCTGCTTCCAACAGTATAATTTAGCCCGCCATAAGGTTACATATTTCAATTTTTTGCCGGTGCATCCAATTTTTTCCATTTTGGTGCTTGTGGATACTGATCATTAGCCCATCATTTTCTGTGTTCTGCTATAGCTTCATAATAAAGGAAAACAGTTTCGGACAATTTCTTCACTCGCAAGAAGGTAATCTTCTGTTCTGTTCCGGTCCATTTCTTCACTCGCAAGAAGGTAATCTTCGGTTCTCGAGATGTCATTGTATTTGCTCAGACATCGAACTGAAGGGGCGGATGCTTTCCCGGCAGCAGAATTGCTTCAAAAATAAACTTCAAAGAAGAGATGCCCAATAATACCCGTTCTGTTCACCCGTGGAGTATACTGGCTACGAAACTAGCCCTATTAGAAAAGTTACCCGATACCAGTAGAGCAAATAAAACGCTGTAAAAAAAATTAAAAGTAGTAGGTAAATATGAGACGGGTGAAATGATTCACATTTGAAGTAAAATCTCTAATTTCCTTCTATTTATTATTGAAGAGCATAACACACGAGGGTAGGAGTAATGCTATTAATATTATAGATGGACCTGAGCTCTTCTGTATGGGCGTGTTGGTAAATACTTGTCAAGGTGATACCGGAAGTTCCACTCTACCGCACCACACATATCCAAATTTCAGGTAGAATGTTGAACTTTCATTTGAGACGCACTCTGGAAAGTAAAACCCCGAAAAGACAACGGAGGTTTTCATGAAGTAACTAATTTTCTGCAGTCATTTAGTGACGGGTTGTGACACTAGAATCCCACCCACCAAATGCTCCTAGAGTGATACTGGTATTGGGTAGCAGACTCTAGTACTGTGTTGTGCTCATTATGAACTATGATTTTTTTTTATCTTGTGACGGGGGATTGTGCGAAAATTGGGCCAGTACACTGCACTGCAGCGAAAGGCCCCACTATGCACAATGTCGCACTGCAGTGCAAGGTTCCACTTTGCACAACAATGCACAGCAGTGCATGGCCCCGCTTAGCACAACAATGTACTGCAGTGCAGGGCCCACTTTGCACAACAATGCACTGCAGTGCAGGGCCCACTTTGCACAACAATGCACTGCAGTGCAGGGCCCACTTT
>LQNS02278070.1:2761389-2785632 GCA_001587735.2 Parhyale hawaiensis
TTATACACAATTTTTAACTTATAATAGCACAGAAGCCTTACAGACTAGGTTTAGATTAGATAGGCGGCAATAGACGAACCTACAGGCCTTCCCAAAGAGACACCGGAACTTACGCCCCGGCCCTCTATGAGCTATTGCCATTTTCATTGGCCTATTCCGAAGCTGCCTTATTTTCTCAAAAATATTTTTAATGTTGCCCAATCTCTGTGTCTGCAGCCTTACTGACGGTCATACTTACTATAAGTGCTGCAAGCGGTTACGTGCTATGTGGCGATAACTCGCTATTAGCTCACACGCTGGTCAGAAATGCAGCATTAATCTACATAAGATGGGTGGCGTGCATAGAGTCCTCTAGACCTTTTGCGAAAAATTTTCAAGGTATACTAGGTACGTACGTTGGCAGCGACTGTCAACTTGATGTCGTAAACTAGATTAGTCAGCTGGCAGTAGACGGAACAACAGGTCCATTCAGAGAGACACCGGGACTTACCCTCCTGCCCTCTATGAGCTATTGCCGTTATGTTGTAAAGGTGCCTGTGACGTGCACCGTGCTCAATAAAATATTTTTGTCATCTTAGGCTTAATCCTGTTACCGCTTGCATAATTCAAAGTGGCAAAACCTTCTCTCGTTTAGGATATTTCGAACTAATCAAGCCATATGAGATCAGCTTCACCTTCCTTCGCAGTGTCCCAGAACCCCATCGTTCGATTCTAAATTCTAACAAGGCAATAGCAAAATCATTCACGGAATTTAAATATAGCTAAAGATGAAGAGCTAATTAAAAATGTTGGTCATTATAACTGCGAGTTTTTAATAACATTGCAGCAATTAACATAACAATTTAAGCCCATGCCAAGGATTGTGAGACTAACAGGTTAACTCAAGGGGCGGAGCCAAGCTGTATTGCATCATGGTTAATGAGACGTTAAAGTTCAAGTACGGTAATTCGCAGCTACTTTACATTGTTTCTCCATCCTTTCATTTGGGCCTCCAGAGTGTCGTATATCCTACATTCATAATGGTTGCTCATAAATATGTATCAAAGCATCTACGAATTTTTTTCTCAGTTCTCTGAAGGATACAATTTTATTATTATTTATGTTGTTTTTCCACACCCGGTCGGAGAGTTTCGGCAAAATGTTGCCCTAAGCTGTGCCGTCGCGTACGCGTTGTTAACATATCGGCCTCTAAAATCGTAAAAAACTAAAGCATCATTGGAAAAATTGTAGATTTATCATCGCCAGTTTCAACAACATCGTTCCGTTAGACAGTTAATGGGTGGAGATTACGGTTAGGTAACATTTTTGCAAGTTCGTTAATGCGAATCGGACGCGACCCTGCTGTTATACTGCTGTAACGCACGCAGCGTATAGCAGCTGATGTTTTTCCTAATTTTACTGAACAATTTTATAGCTTCTGCGCATTATATATAGACCTTTGCTTTAATATTACTTCGCCGGAAGGAAATTAAATTATTTTTTTGGTCCTTTAATGTTTTTTAGAAATGTTGTTAAGAAGTTCTTCTATCTCGGCGTTCAATCGCTGGCATCTGAGCCAGTTTTTGTTGCAGCGGTTTGAAATTATAGAGGATAGCAGATCATGGGTAGAAGACGAAAATAAATCAAAAACATAGCGGTATTCACTCATATAAATTCATCTTCATAATGCCATATAACTCTCGATAAAAGTCACTTGATTTATTACATTTTAAAGACAATCAACTTGATGCTTCTAATACATACGGCCATTTACCGGTTGAATCCATCTGCTCTTTTACAAGCCTTTTAACAAACTTTCTTTCAAAATTTTGTTTTTCAGAGAGCTAAAAAAGTTCGTAGAAGCTTTGATACATATTTATGAGCAACTATAATGAATGTAGGATATACGACACTCTGGAGGCCCAAATGAAATGATGGAGAAACAATGTAAAACAGCTGCGAATTACCGTATTTGAACTTTATGACGTCACACGCCTCATTACCCATGATGCACTACAGCTTGGCTCCGCCCCCTGGGTTAATCAGTTAGTCTCATTGTCCTTGAGTCCATGCAAACCTCAAGAGTGACAGCTTCTTTTGAAAAAGCTAAGTTGTAACAGCTAAATTCCAGCAGTGGGTCAAAAAATTGGTTAATGCCTGTGGGACACTCCCTGTGGGACACTCCCTGTGGGACACTCCCTGTGGGACACTCCCTGTGGGACACTCCCAAAGACTCCTATGGCATATTTTTAATATTTATTATTTCTGTAGCGCCATAAACTGTAATCTATTATAATTTTTCTAGTACAGTGCTTATTTCTTTTAGGAGCACATTCCTACAGTGAGAAAAGTGTTCTAAAACCAGCAGGTTTTGCGCAGCTATAGCCCGCAAGACAGGTACATCCTGTTGGTGCACGCCGAAGCGTGTTGGTATTTCTGGACTGCATATTTCTTAGTGCATTATCTTCCAGTTCTCTAGACGTATTCGGTAGATCTTGAAAAAAAAACAGCCCTTTTATCTTCCAATTCCTACAACATAAATATTTTTTAATAATCTGGCAATTCTTAATTAAGGCACATTTTCGGAATCCTCTAATTCGTGCAATATATCTCTTACATTTCAGAGCACACCGTTACTATATTTCCTAATCCCTGCACACATTCCGAATATTTGTTAAATTCATGGGCCTATTCCAAAGCTGCTCTAATTTCGCAGGTATACTTTTAACATCGTCTATCTCTGTGCTACATCCTACTATCTCCCAGTTCCTACTATGCCTCATATCAAGCGGCACGTTCCTACTATATTTCAATTCCAGCAGCAGATGCCTACTACGTCTCAATTTCAGCGTCGCATTCCTAAGCTCGGCTGATTCCAACGCCTCGTCCCAAAAATTTTCCGCATTTGACACCCCATTCCTAAAATCGTCTCAGTTCCAACATCCCCTCGTTTAAATCGTCTGAGCTGCTTCCCTAATTCCTAAGAGTGTAACTGCCGTCCCCCCCACCCCCAGTCTCCTCCCCACTGTCTCAGGTGTGACACCCAAATCCTATCATCAGCTGCCGGTCTCAACTTAGCGATTTTTGGCCAAGTTTTGCGAGGGAGAGCCAATGGAGCGCCGGGCTGTGTCCTTGTGTCGAGTTCTTTGTGGCTCTGTGGCAGTCTGGCCTGGTGTATTGGATGTGGCACTGAGGAGGGAGACATTCTGGTGTGGCGTCTTGGATGTGGCACTGTGGAGGGAGACATGCTGGTGTGGCGTCTTGGATGTGGCACTGTGGAGGGAGAAATTCTGGTATGGCGTCTTGAATGTGGCACTGTGGAGGGAGACATTCAGGTATGACATCTAGGATGCGGCACTGTGGAAGGTGGCATTTTACTGTAGCTTCCTGGATGTGGCATAGTGGAGGAAGGCATTCTGGTGTGGCGTTGGAGGAAGAAAGGCACTCTATATAGTGTGTTGTCTTAGATGTGGTATTTTTGTTTGGTGTCTTGGATGTGGTCCAACGGAAGAGAGCACTGATGTGGCCCTGTGGGGAGTGGCACTAAGGTGTGACGTTTTGGATCTGGTTTTGTGGAAGGTGATGTGCACTATCAGGTGCTATGCCCCATGCAGTGCTGTTAGAACAGGCGTTATCGAAGACGGCGCTGTGCAGGGTGGTACTGTGGAGAATGGTAAGTATTGTGAAGGATGGTGTTGGGGAGGATACCACTGTAGTGGAGAGGATGGCACTGTGGAGGATGACACTCATGTGGATGGCACTGAAATTTGCACTGATAAAATGACGCTCATGTGCCGTGATGAAATCAGCTATAGGGACAGAGCCCCAAGTCGTTTATCACAGGTACAGTCATTGTCACGTACTGGTGATATGGTCTCTTCGCCGAAGAACACCATGACCAACTATGCTGACGACTCCCCTTTGATAGCAAAATTATTAACTCCCAGCATGTGTAATGCTGTTGTTCAGTCTCTAAACAAGAATGCATTGCACATTAGTGTATGGTGTTCTACCTGAAGTATGAAGCTGCAGGCGGGCAATAATAAATCTATGATTGTCAGTCGGTCTCGGACACTTTTACTTCAGTATACTCTTCTGAAAATAGATATCATTGTGCGTCAAGGGTCTAGCTGGCTGGAGTTTCTAGGTGTCTTTTTGATCTCTACCAAGAATCAAGGTCGCCGCAGAAGCTATAACCGCAATTTAGCTGCTGATCGGTGTTTAAATTTTGTTTGGGGCGAGAAGTTTATTTCTGAAGAATATATTAGACGTCTCGTGTCACGTGCTACGAGAAAGATTACTCTTCTGCACAACGTGAGTATTATGTTCGGTGACAGGGACGTAGATGTAGATGCTGTTAAGCAGTCCTGCTCAATGTTTGGAGTATTGCTTACCGGTTTGAACTTCGGCTCTAGCTATCCACTCGCGTCAGTTGATCCGAATTGTCAGTTAACCCACTAGGCTCTGAGCTGAAAGTAATCTGGTGAATCTGTCCCATAGGCGGAGGGTGGCCTGTTTATGTATGGTTTATAGGGTACACGACAACGAGAGAGATTGGTTGTATTCTTCTGTGCCTGCACTCAAGGTCTTTGGGAGAAGCGGACGAGCTGCGGCTTATACCCACCTCTTTACACACGAGACTATCGGGGCTGAACTTCACAAATTCAGTCTGTGTTTTCAACCCTGGTCTGTTTTAATGTGGAATTCGTTGCTGGGATTAGTGCTCGGCTGTGTGGATCTGCAGGCACTCAAGTCAGCTGTTAAAGTTGTATACGTAAATTCTTCTTGGCAACATCTTGGTTCTCTTGGTGTTGCATAAAACTGCAGTTTACCTGTCCGTGGAGGACCGGGCTTGTAGTTTTAGTGATATTAATAATAATAATGACATCCTGTTCTCCGATGAAGGGCACATTGGCCGGCAAATGAAATTTCCAGTGTAGCAGCGTACACAGAAGGGCAGTGTGCAGTGTTAGGGTGAGGTGGACACAACACAATACAACAAATGAGATGAGCAACAAGTTAGTCAGGCTTGCAGGCAGTAAAGCGCCAGGATTGTTCGGTTTATGGAGTGTTATGACAGTAGAGGGGAGACGTGGGGGGGTGCGTGAGGGGGAGNAGGAAGGGGGGGGGTGGGGTTAGCCGCGGCACGGCTTTAACACAAACATGGGGAAGGGCGGGGGGTTATGTGGTAGGCACATGAAAGGGAAGTAGATATGAGGGAAATTGGTCGGTGAACTTGAGTGGAAAATATAAGTGGATAGGAGGAGAGCTGGAGATGGTGAGAGTGAAGTAGAAAAGTAAAATAGGAACTGAAAAATCGAAGGATTGGTATAGATACGAGCGAAATTGGGAAATTGTTAGAGGGAAGAAAGTTACCGAAGAGTTCGTAACAAGCAGGAGGGGAAAATACGAGGGAAATCGGTCGCTCGATAACGAACATGCTGCAGAAATCGAGATCATAAAAGAATTCAGATGATGTACAGCAGTTACGCGAGATGGGCGCTTGCTTAGCCATAAGAGTGAATAAGGCCGGAGGCCAAAGACCATCAGTCTTTTCGTCACTCCTGTTGCAGAGTTGCAAGTGGCCGCACTTGCCCACCTCTAGGGATTACTGAATTACGGAACTTTCTTAATTGGAAACTATTCTATTTTAAAATATATATCATACAATCTTCCCTTATACTATTCATATATTCTTTATTTCCATGTATATTTTCCAAATCGAGATACAATGAAACTCCTAAAGTGTTGATAGAGACATTGTCTCCTTGAACGAGGGGTGTTTCTGTATCCAGAAGACAATTTCCACTGCACAGGTGCATTTGTTTCGTTCCATTCCTCTATCGTTTCCATAGCTGACGCAGCAGAAATTTTCAAGTTGTACTTTGCGAGTATTCTTTTATATATTTCTATCATAGGGGTCACGCTCTTAACAAAATATGTAGACAAATATAAGACATGTTGGAGATTTTAGCTATTCTACTACATTCTAAAGAAAGCCGAAAGGCAAAAATTCGATGAAGTTGAGGATGATGTCGAAAGTGGGACTCGTTATCTTTAAACTTGACTGTACTTCTTACTCTGCCAATGTTGAAATCCAAATAATGATGATATTTACAGTCTCTGCTAGCGCGTTCATGGAGTTTCTTTGTTAATTTCTTGCTACACAAAACTTTATATTTGCTCTCATTTCGCAATGCTCACATTCAGCAAATTATTGTTGAAGCAAAGGAGATTCTATTTTTCAGTGTGCAATAGCCCACAGCAGCTACTTTTTCCAACTTCCTTTCTTCTGTGGGCAAAACATTACTTCATTTAATCCCAAATATGTCGATGCACTAAAGTTGAATTATTATAGGATACTGGCTGAAATTTAAGTTCAGTGGTGCCTGATTTTTTGCCAACAAAAATAAATTATTTTATTCATCTCAGTGCATTTTGCATTTTTTATTTGCCTATTTGTAACGCAAGTATTATTAGTGAAGAAATGCCACAAATTCCCACCGTGAATATTTTACGGCATGGGCCGTTGAGATGAAGGATATTACCCGGAATACTTGTGTTATCCCGCAATATTTGTGTTATCCCGGAATATTTGTGTTATCCCGGAGTATTAGTATCATCCCGGAATATTTGTGTTATCCCGCAATATTTGTGTTATCCCGGAATATTTGTGTTATCCCGGAATATTTGTGTTATCCCAGAATATTTGTGTTATCCCGGAATATTTGTGTTATCCATTAGTTAATGATACATAAAGCTTGCTGCCTGTATGCTGTATGGTCTTCATGCTTATTGGTGTATCACTCATTCCTAGCTTTGTAAACCACATGCCTGCCCGTATATCCGTCATACCTGCCGGTGTGGCCCTCATCTCTGTCCATACAGCTATCATACTTGTCGGTATAGCCTTATACCTGGCGGTATAGCCTTGATATCTAACGGTATGGCCCTCATTCATGCTTGCACAGCCCTCATACCTGTCTTTATAGCCCTCACACCTGCCTGTACAGTGTGAAGCCCTCATACCTGCCTGTACAGCCTTCATACCTGCCTGTACAGCCCTCATACCTGTCTTTACAGCCCTCACACCTGCCTGTACAGTGTGAAGCCCTCATACCTGCCTGTACAGCCCTCATACCTAACCGTACAGCCCTCATACCTGCCAACACCCGCCCGATTATTTCCCCCCGTCTCGGCAGTCTCAGTGTCGCCGTGTCACTAATTGGCCGTATGAAGAGTAAGCGCTGCAGTATTATATTGGACATCGTTAATTGGATTAGCGCGAGACAGGCCGTATTTCAGCGAGCTCTGTCAAAACGGGGCTCTGCCCCCCCCCACCCCCTACTCTCTATCCTGGCGTAGCCCCACCCTACCAGTTTCCCTGAGGGTCTGCGTTTAGGATTAGTTAGGGTTGGTTGCGTACAGCCATACTGTCACGTGCAGTATACCGGCGCCATGTGGTTGCCTGCACCGAGCACTCGACAGTATTGGATCGCTTTATCAACTCCATTCTCCTGCTTCCTCAAGACTAGTTTCCTAAGTTCATCAATCACATAATCTGTCGGCTCTGGCTTCTACGATATCATAAGCCTATTATATTTTCATGTAATCTGAAGCTAAGCAAACCCAGAGCAACGAAATTCATACCTCAGCTGCGAAAAAAGCCGTGCGAATGTCGCCTAAAAGAACTGGGCCTGGTTTCTCTCGAGCAAAGACGACTCAAGGGGCAACTAGCAAAAACATTCAAGTACTGGAATGGCTTCAACGACGTACCTACAACGGGACTCTTTGAAAGAGACGTTAATGATCGTTTGCGAAATAACGGTAAAAAACTCCAGCGTAAAACTCGAAAAACTACCCTGAGTCAGCAGTTCTTTCCGTATTTCACAGTTAGTATTTTGAATAGACTCCCTTCCGATATTGTCGGAACAGAGACAGTCAATGCGTTTAAAAATCGTTTTCATATACATTGGGAGAGACATACTCCACAGCTAAGATCTCCTCCTCCAGGAGTCGCAAACTCTTGACGGCTAAAGCATCCGAGACCACCTTCGTTCATCTTCTTCTCGCTTCCGCTCCAACTACACAGAGAGACGTTTCTAAGCTCCGTATATCAGCGGCTATTGACCGTGATGGCTCGCATGCATGATCGTCTCTTTTATTGAGATTTTTCCCGCTTTCTTTCTTCTTCTTTTGTTCAGTTATCTACACATATCACACTGACACAATGGCAATAGCTCGTAGAGGGCCGGAGCGTAAGTTCCGGTGTCTCTTTGGGAATGGGCCTATTGGTTCGTCTACTGGCGACTTCCTAATCTAATCTAAAAAATTATTTCAATCACCATGTACGATTGACAAGCATGATGCATTAACTTGTGCTACCAGGACCCTTCATTTAGTTTGGTCAAGGACGTTATGTTTTCGTCGAGGTTGTCTGTCTGTTATCTGTCACCAAGATAACTCAAAACGATATGGACAGATCTTTACAAAATTTACAGGGATTGTTAAGCATGTTAAGAGTAACAGATGATTAACTTAGCTTTTGGTGAATATCCTTTCAACGGTTGTTTGCTTGTTTGTCTGCCTCTCTTTCTTAGTATCATAACTCTAAAAGTCACAGACAGATTTTATAAAATTTAAAACATCACGTAGAGTAAATGACCAAATTTTGTGATGAGCTGTTTTCTTATTTGTTTGTTTGTCTCTGTTTTTTTTTATTAATTCGTTGTTAGCAAAAAGACTGAATAATTTATGAATGAATCTTTGTGAAATTTGCAGGAATTGTCTGAAATGTAAAAAATCTAATTCATCAAAGTGTGGCGATGGAAAGTTGGCGTGTGTGTGTGTTCGACAAATGTTTGCCAGAATGTTCGCCTGAATGTTCGTCAGCAAGTAACTCGAAAAAAGTAATCAACAGATTTAAAATAAAATTGGGAAGCCGTTATTGCTGTCGAAAGACACAAATGAACACTTGCTTGGCCATGGGGCCCGAACAGGGATCGGGCAACTACACAATTACTGCCGCATCACCAATTGTAGCCACTGCTACTCTGGCGACAAATCAAAGTTTGGCGCAGTGCGCTAGGCAAGCAGGCACCAGAGGTGCGCCACTGGCCTTCTCCGGCCAATTATGGAAGAACAACCTCATATCATCCAGATCTGTGCGGCCCTATTCAATCCCGCGGCTGGACCGCGAGTGGCCGCAAGAGCCCACCGGGACAGGCTATACATCCAGCACCACCGGGCCCCAGCTGGTGCCAAGTCCCAGCTGGGCCACGTGTGCAGCATAGCCAAGTCCCAGCCTGGCCTCTCCAGGCCCATGAGTCTCCACAGTCCTCAATAAATACGTCCGCCTGGCATGTGCTCTGCTGCTGGCGCTCCTGCTATTGATGGCTGTTCAGTGTCTGTTGTTCAGTTAATGTTACTGACCGTTGCTTGTAGCTGTTACGGTACTTGTGCTATATAGTATGTATGTACAACGTCTTTTGTTCCTCTAATGTGACTGACCATTGCCTGCAGGCAGCAATTACTGTGCTTGTGCTATTGTGTGTACCCGTAGATAGTCTGAACGTATGGAATCTTGTTCAAAAATTTCTCTACCTAATTTTTTCCGTTTTTTTTTTGCGATGAAAGCGTGGCTACGTCTTTTCTATTACCGAAATAGTTCAGCTAGTAGGTACAGGTAAGGCAAAACCACTATTATATCGAACACCGGGGCCTTGAACTATATTTTCATAATTTTTTCCCCAGACCAATCAAAACTACCAATAGCTAGTAAACCGTTGTTTATTAACTGCCCGCCATCGAAAATGACGACGAAGAAAGGGCTCACTACATGTCTATAGTAGTAATTTTCTTACGCATTTTTCTTGTCACATGACTGCTAATCTTATAAGAAATATTACTGGAGTGCGCGTCGCCGCCAATTCTCATTCAAGCCTGGGAGTGTAATTTCCGTACATTCTAGCTGGTGACGTCAGCTGTAGGCAGAGAGCAACATCAAAGTAATGCTGTTTTCGTTCAACCGTCTTTGCTGCACGTACCACAGTCAAATGAACACAGACTAGAATTTCTTTTAAATTTTGCGACGCAATTAGCGACAAGGATGACGTCACAATTGACCTCTTGCATGCAATCTTATGTTTCGTATCCATGGCAGTGCTATGTAGATATCTCTGGCGGCGCCACAAAACTATGATGACGTCACAACGGCATCGAACGGTCTGTTTGAGGTGCACTCAAATGTTTCACGTTTGTGTCTTTCTTTCTCTGCATTTGGACATATTGTTAACGAATGCAAAATCTCATATTTCAAGTTATTAGCGGACTCGACGAATATAGCACTCGGTATTCAAATTAACCACTGACTTAAGTTTACATCCCATCATCAACGTTAAATTTGTCGATTTTTGTCAATCTTTGTCTCTATTTTGAAAACCTTGTAAACGTACCGTTTACTAGCACGCAGCATCTTGCTCTTGCCTATTTTTTCTCCAAATTGTAGTTCATCCTCTCAAAAAATCTTTTTCACTTTAAATTTGAGCAACCGACGTTTCTCCAAACGGAAAATAGTGTCAGTGTCATCTCATTAATAACATGCAGGCACTGTTCCAGTAACTCTCACCAAAGCAAATGCTAATTCCCTCTTATGTTATTGTTTAGTACTGTTCTCAAGCTAACATTAAGAACGAAAACCTCAAGATGCTGTGCCCTAACCTTGTTGGACACAGCATCTGTATGAGAAATAAAGGGGTTTTATTTATCTATCAAGTGGCAAAGCATAAATTAAGGCCGCAAAGGCCCACCTCCTTCCTATAATGATTGCGCCCACTGTAGCCCCGAGATACGCCCTAACCCACTCACCTATTCCCCCCACAGGGAGTGAGGGCCTCAAGATCGTGGAGGCGGTGATCCCTGTGTACAAGCTGCGGGGGGAGTCGGCCCACCTGACCTGCAGGTACGACCTGGAGGGGGCGAAGCTGTACTCCGTCAAGTGGTACAAGGATGACGACGAGTTCTACAGGTTCATGCCCAGGAGCAGGCCGCAGAAAGACGTGTTCGAGCGAGATGGCGTCAAAGTTGATGTGAGTATCGGACCGTCTCAAGCGTAATCAGCTAGTAATTAACGCCAGAAATTTTGCACAGTTGGTGAATCCGGACGTCAGGATTAAATTTCCTAAGAAATGAAAGCAAATGAGATTAGATTATCTAATTATCCACGCTCGAATCGTAGATAAACTTATATTGATACTTCGTGTGCTTTCCAAAGAGGTCCAGATGACTGTACGCACGTCACCTGATCTCCTGGTACTGTGTCTATGCTACTCGTAAACAATTAGGAGTATCGGGAGAGCCGACATTGAGGTATCTCCGCTGTGCACGTAACTGGAGTACCGGAGTACAGTATGACATGGTACGCAGTGGCGAGGTACAATGTAACACTTTTGAGTGCCGCGAGGTACAGTGTAGCAGGAACCGGTATGACAGGAAGCATTGTAGCAGCGTACAGTGCGTACTAGGATGTGGGTGGTAGGCTACAGTGTAGTATGATACAGTGTAACAGAATGGAGTGTACTGGAGTGCAGTCTAGCTACATATAATATGTAACAGTGTAGCAGCGCACTGCGAAGTAGGATACAGTGTAGCACAGGACAGTGTAGTAGAGTGCATTGTAGCAGAATGCAATGTAGTAAAGTGCAGTGTAGCAAGGTGTGATAGTGCAGGATATGGTGTAGCAGGCTACACGGAAGCAGCCAACGATGTAACAAAATTCACTGTATTGGGAAGCTGGGCAGCAGAGTACAATATACAGGATTCAGTGTAGCACGATAATGTAATAGAATTTAGATGTAAAAGTGCACAGTGTAGTAAAAGACAGTGCAGCGTGATATAGAGTAGCGAGATACTGTGCTAAAGTGTACAGTTAAGTAGCAGTAGCAGTGTACAGTTAAATAGCAGTAGCAGTGTACAGTTAAATAGCAGTAGTTGAGTACAGTTAAGTAGCAGTAGCAGTGTACAGTTAAGAAGCAGTAGCAGAGTGCAGTAAAGTAGCAGTAGAAGTGTACAGTTAAGAAGCAGTAGCAGAGTACAGTTAAGTAGCAGTAGCAGTGTACAGTTAAATAGCACACGTTGTGACAAGGTACAGTGTATAGCAGTGCACAGGTAATCATACACTGTGACAGTATAAATTATAGCAATGGACAGTTAAGCAGTATAAAATGCGACAAATACAGTATTACAGACCAGCAATGTAGAGTTAAGAAGAATGCGGTGTAGCAGGATACTGTGTAGCATGGCTCAGTTCAGTAGAATACAGTTGAGAAGAATACAATGCAGCAGTGTAAACTGTAAAAGAATACAGTATAGCACTGCACAGTTAAAGTACAGCCTTATGTGATGTAGTGTAGCAACGTACGGTTAGGCAGCATACAATGTAACATGATACAGCATCTCAATGTACAGTTAAGCGGAATAAATAGTAGCAAGACAGTGAATGAGAGTTCAGTATAGCCTGGCGAAAAGTTGCAGGATGTAGTGTAGCAGGGACAGATTAGCAGTTTATTATGTAGCAGGATTCAGTGTAATGTGATACCATATAGCAGTGTAGCAGGCGACCATAGAAAGTTCCTGTGTCGCATGAAACAGGATATAGTGTGTCAGGATGCAGCACAGCAGTTTGCAGTGTAGTAGGTTACAGTGCAGCACAGTATGCATTTTAGCAGAGTACAGCGTAGCAAGGTACAGTGTAGCAGGATATGGTGTAGTAGAATAAAATGGAGCCGTGCGTAGTGTATCAAGATACACTTATTGTAGGATACAGTGAAACAGTGTACTGCGTAACAGGATGCACTGTGGTTGGTTACGATACAGCAGCATACAGTGTAGCAGTGCAGAGAGTAGGAATATGCACTGTTACGCGATTAAGCATAGTAGGCTGCTGTAAAGCAGTGTACACTGTTACAGAGTGTAGTGTAGGACGAGACGGTGTAACAGGACAACCACCTACACGTGCCCGACACTTCCCTCATAGGAGCACCGGACGCACAGGCGTCACACTCGCCACGTGCTATTTACAGTTGCGACGATTCTGTGTACGCGAATCGGCGTGCGTGCGGGCGGCGTTCAAGTTCGTGTGCTGTGCCGCTCGCTGTATCGCAGATCAGGTTAGGTAAGGTTAGGTAAAGTTAGGTAAGGTTAGGCTGGGCTAGGTTAGGTTAGGTAGTGTTATTGTAGTACTTCTGATGGTTGTGACGTGGCAAGAAAGCTAAGTTGAACGCACGCACAGTGATGAAAGTACACAGCATGGTGAACTTGACCCCAGTGCACACCGCACACTGGAGCGGTTCACAGCTTCTACTTCTGCATTCATATGCTACGTATAATTATATATATTTTGTATAAATGAGTCTTCTTTCTTGTCACACACATGTTCAGCAGTCCGGCACAGACTCAGCTACAAGGAGCGTAACTAAGTTTCGTTAATGTCTCAATTATAATTTATTAGTGATCAGTACGAGACTCATTGAGCCCATAATTTGTTTTTCAATCTGCTTCTGATCCTGCTGCTGTAGCATTTGATATCTGCTTATTACCTCTCCTAGGTGCGTCACTTGCCCTTGTTTTCCCCCGCAGTTTTCTCTCAGTTTCCCCTCAGTTTCACCTCAGTTTCCCCTCAGTTTCTCTCGTAACCTTTCTTCAGCATCTTTCTCAGTTTTGCGCACAGTATCCTCCGCAGTCTATCCCTGAGTATCCCCCGTATTCTTTCCCTCTAAAAGATTTTCCCTTAGCATGCACTACTGTACAGTGTTTTCCTCAGTGTCCTCTACAATGTTTCCTTCAGCATTTTCTGCAAACGTTACCTTAATTTTTTTGCAGTCTTTCTCCCAATCCTTAGCAGTCTGTTACTCAGCTTCCTCTACAGTCTCTTTCAATTTTCTTTTCAGATTTCTTCTCAGTTTCTTCTGCAGTTTTTTAATCAGTTCTCTTTGCAGTTTTTTCCTTTGTTTCCTCTGGAGTCTTTCGTTCAATATTCTCTGTAGTATTTCTCTCAGTTTCTTGTGCGGTCTTTCTGTAGGTTTCCTGGGCAGTTTTCCCTCAGTTTTCTCTGTAGTCTGTCTTTCAGTTTTCTCTGATGTATATACCAATTTTATTTGCAGTATATCCTTCAGTTTTTCCCTTAGTTTCATCGTGTGTCGTTTCCTTAGTTTGCTTCGCTTCTTGGAGGAGGTGGGGGTGTAATTCTCTCCCCTCGTGTCCTCACGAACCCTCACTCTCTTCTGCCCCTCCCCCCTCCTCGCAGCGCCCCCTCGCGCCCAATTGAGAGGCTCGCTACAACGCAAATGCTATTGAGAGCATTAGCACGGGCGCTTACTCAGTCAGCAGCTGCAGCGCTTAACTTATGTGCTAACTGAGGCGTCGACCCCTCGGCTCTTGTGGCTCTGTCAGGCGTAAGCTGCATGGGTGCCTAGGCGCTCAGCGGCAGCGGGTTGTGAAGAAGAAGAGGGTTCATTCAGAAACTGTCCAGATAGGACGGCCTGTCTGTAAGGTAGTCTATTGTAAAAAAAGTAGTAAAATGAAATCATAACGGTATGGTATCCGTGATACCGGTAGTCACCATCTGTCGCTTCGTTTTCATGAGGCAGTGTATATGATGAATATAATGTGCAGCTAGAGCCCCCTGAGAGCGCATACCTCCGCCAAGCGAGGCAACGGTAGCAAAAAATTCAAATTGGCTCAGGAACCATAATTTTCTTTGCAAAAACTCTAAAATCTAATCATTTGTGCCTTTAGATAGTAATAGCAGCTTCATATCAGGTTATTAATGACTGAGTACAGACATCAAATTTTTATTGACCTGTGCCGAAAGCTTGGCCAATAAAAATTTGATGTCTGTACTCAGTCATTAATAACCTGATATGATGAACCCCGACAGACGTCCAGCCACGTTTTCGATAATAGCAGCTTGTGCAATGTTCTTGGCGATCCGTTCGTCCCTTTTTGAGTTATACTGCTAACAAACGCTATGACAGACATGCGTCAAAAATACAAACGAACAAACCGATCTGGACTAAAATTTAATCATACATGTCTCTTAACATTACTAACATTCCCTATAAATCTCCTCAAGATCCATTCATTATTTTTTGAGTTATTGTGCTAACAAGCATAAAATTGAAAACAATGACAAACGAACAAACGAGCAAACGGATCATTACGAAAATTTGATCATTCACTTTTTATTATATACCTAACAACTCATGTTAATTTCATAAAAATTCATCCATAACTTTTTGAGTTATGGCATTGAGAAAAATTAGGCAGACAAACAAACAAACAAATAAATGTATTGACGTATCTTTCCAACATACCGAACAATCCATGTAAATTTTGTCCAAATCGGTTCATAACTTTTTGAGTTATCTTGGTAACAGACAGAGAGACAAACCCGACGAAAACACAACCTGCTTGGCGGAGGTAATAAATTATACTAGAGGGCCCAGCCGTCAAAAATAACTGCAATATTTTGCGATTAAGTTTTTTTTTGTTCCGATGCCCACTATAGGTGTTGCTGTAAGATAAGGTCTCATCCCTGCAGGCCTTTTCTTCCATTAGTCAAACGCAAGTTTTACAGCCATGAGTTTTTTTTTTGCACGAACAAAATATCCCCCCGCAAGATAAAGCGCGAATATCAGTAAGGAATTGGTCAAACTTTGAGCAGCACCAAGAAAATGTAGTTCAGTAAAAAAATTCACCGGAAATGTTCATGGCTAACCGTATCCTGGATACCAACTGATATGGAGTTGAACCTCGAGTGTCGCAATATGACTGCAATGTAAATTCAATCTATTAAGGCGTCTGCTCAGCGTGAAGTTTCAACTACTACGAAAATATTCAGCTAAAGAAAGCATAAGCGAAAGGGATTATTTACAAAATAAACGAAAACTTCAATGAAGACTGAATTTCTCGAGCTGCGAAGAAGGAATTCAGCTAAAAAAAACAAATATGCGACAGAGCTCATGCACGAAGGATCAAAAACTCTGTCAACAATACCGCTTTTCATCTACACCACGCTCAGAAGAAGAATCATCATCGTCCTGTAATAAAAAACTCGTTTCGAAAGCGAAGTGAAATTAAAAAAATGCAGTATTTCTACTTTTCACCATATATTTCAGAAGCTATATTGGTCCCCATTACTCCAAGGGCTGAATTTCTGTGGTACCTCAACTTTTTCAGTTGATAAATTTTCTCCTATCTAAACCTTTAACAGCGTGACGCACGGAGTGACCAACATTGGATCAAGCAAGCAAGTGGATGCGGAGCAAGCGACCAACAACGGCGTATTATTATATAGTGGATTATGTCAAAAGAATAAAACAGTACCAGAGCAACGGGAGCCTCTATGTTCATGAGATGCCATGCGGATTTCTTCAGAGGTAAAGGTAAATCAAAGTAAATTTCACGGCACACCCCACTTGGAAACCTACAGGCACTGCGTCATACTGGGGATATATGAATGCCGACTGGCCCCAAAGGAGTGTGCGGCTGTATTCGACAACAGATATTCATGAGCTATGGCGTAACAGACGCAAGGCTGATGTGCGACAGGCTGCAACCATCCCACTGCACTCATTACTGGTTAGGATCAGTACCCCCGTAATAGCGTCCGGATACCGAATGCTGACTCAGCAAGCCAGGGGGGCCGCAAGAACTCGCCTGCCTGGCGGGCAGACTCAAACTCCTGCCTTTAGCGTCTGAAAGCTACACACTAGCATCCTGCTATTGCAACTTTGTTTACTATTGTATTTTTAACAAGTTCCTTAATTACAATTTGTTTTCTATTAGCCGATGTCAGTGGCATACGCCCACGCAGATTTATTTAGCTATTATATTTAAGAAAAACATATTACAATAAAGACAGTTCTGTTGCGCTCTTATATTGTCGCTCCTCCGTCCCCATGTGAAAGATTAGATACGAAAGAAATTCAGCTGTTGAATGGCAAGGCGGCCTTTGCCTTACCAATATATTTGAAATTCAAATCGTGAAAGTGTCTGAAAAGCTGTAAACGGTAGGAGAGCCAAGGGATTCTGCAGTACTTCTTTCCCACACCGAATATATTTTTTTTCTTTGAGCTCATATGGTCACTTCGAATTAAAACGCAACGAATTCATGGAAAAGATATTCGTGAAAAGTGTACCACGAAGAAGGGAAAAAGCAATGGGGTTTCGTTGAAGTAATTGTTTTCTGCCTCATTTTATAACGATAACAGTCATTGGTAGGCGCAAATATAATTATATAAACCGCGAGTAACAGCTGACAGAGAAGCAAGCTATTTTTCGAATTACTTTTTCTCAGAAGTAACAGTAGTATATCATTTATTCATTTATTATTATATAAATCTCTAATATTAACCATTGAAACTCTGATTCAATTAATGATGTGCACTAAAATAAGAAAAAAAAATGGCGAAAGTGACAATGTTCAGAACAAACGACCAATTATCCCCTAATTTATTTGCTCATCAATGACAACTTTGCAGCGCCGGACAATGTTTGTCCAAAGTACAGGAAACTTTTGATCATAAAAATGACATTGCACTCGCAAAACTGTGCTGAATTTTCATGTGAAAGTACACATACTCGGGGGTCACGGGAGGGGGCAGATATCCCTGTAGTGACCTTGAGTACTACAGACAGAGGAAGATAGAGACGGACAAATTCTGAAAGCATTTGAAATCTTCCTCGAGCTATCTGTGACGTCATCTTTGTGTCTGGTTTTTCTGCAACGTTAGCGCTGTAGACAGGAGCAATAGTCTCTACAATTTCGAAGTGTAGCAAAATCTGTTCCCGCTGGAGGTGTCTACACATCTCTGGAATATATGCTATGAATAAATGTGCGCAAGCAATCAAGTGCGACATCACTGTTGTTGCAAGTTTTGCGGTAAAAATATTGAATACATGTTCATCTATGTCAATGTCATTTTTTCAGCGTTATAACCACTACAAATGGAGGGAGCCAAGCTTCATGGAACTGAAGAAGCACAATTAACCGGAAAAACGGCTAATGGAATCATACGCACGTCTGGAATAACCGCCAATTATTGGAATAGATACATAGGGCCGATTCCGCGTAGCGGCTTCGCCATTATTTTCACAGTGAAAGCAATCAGTGTACACTTACAGTGTAAAAATCGTATAGCAATAGTAGGAGAGCAGGCTACACAAATGACCCGGTTTTAAAAGTCCCAGGACCATAAAATAAGTCAAGACCATTTCCTTACTATATATTATGCTACTGGTCACAGATATCCCAGCTCTAAATTAAGACTTGAGAATACCTACACAACTGCAGACACACTTGTAGGCGCCAGTGTAAGACATGAGACTAAGTACACAGCTGCGTACTGACTGCTTGCCATATGAATAAGACCTGAGACTACCGGCACCTACACAGCACACAGATGCATTCAAACTGTTTGGCATCAGACTAAGACCTAAGACTACCTACACAGCCGCACACAGACCCCTCAGCACCAGAATAAGACATAAGACTACCTACAGAGCCGCACACAGACCCCTCAGCACCAAAATAAGACCTAAGACTACCTACACAGCCGCACACAGACCCCTCAGCACCAGAATAAGACCTAAGACTACCTACACAGCCGCACACAGACCCCTCAGCACCAGAATAAGACCCAAGACTACCTACACAGCCCCTAAAGCTACATGGTCTTCACTACCTGTTGTCCCTCCTCAATTATCTGCCATTCAAGTGTGGAGGTCGCTTGGGAGACGCTGGAGTGAGCGCTTCATGGTCTATGCAGGGCTATGGAGATCTGCAGACCTGCAGATGTTGTAGGGATCTATCTGCAAGGGGAGCTGTGTCTCTCTTCTGCACTCTCTGTGTCCTCTGCAGCAGACTTTGATTGTTTTACGCTGCAGATTCGGATTGCCTGTAGCTACAGACTCTGATGACTTCAACTACAGATTGTGATTGTCTGCTGCTGCAGATTGTGATTGTCTGCTGCTGCAGATTGTGATTGTCTGCTGCTGCAGACTGTGATTATTACCCCGCGCGAAGGAAGTGAGAGAGGTGATAATGTTTTCGTACAAAATTTAAGCTGAAGTGGATCTGTGGTCGTTCACTTCGAGGCTCTTCGTAGAGGGAAAAATCTCTCGCCTTGAGAATTTTCGAAACTGACGCCTTGCAGGACTTTCATTCCCAGCACTTGCCCCAAACCCTTGACATACGCTGGGACTTGATGCGGCTGCTGATGAGTTCACTTGGCAGACGTGAAGAAAACAGCCCCGAACGAGATCTGTAGACACTCCTTTCGTTCTACGCTGCTGTGCGGGTTACTGATGGCCGTGCACATTGTGAGTGCTTTTTATAACGTCTGATGCTGCTACTTTCGGGTGTCTGGCTCTGTAAACAATTGCCACGAGCGTGGAGTACCTTTTTTCCCTTCATTCAATAGCTAACCAAAAACGCGCAGAACTTTTTTGGTTATCTTATATCTTTTCTCATGGTTTTCTATCTAAGATTTTACTGAAGACCGTTTAGTTCATAGGGACCACAACACGAATTTTTACCTAAGACTTTCTAGAATTGACTTTTGTCTTATAAAAAGAACTCTGGAACTGAATTTTGTCGCGTACAATGGACCTCTGGAGCTAAATTTTGTGGTGTACAAAGGAGCTCCAGAGCTGACTTTAGTCTTGGAGTTAAATTTTGCATATGAAAAGGAACTCCAAAACAAGTAAATTCCATTGTGTATTTACAAATACTCGTTTGAATTATTTATTCGTTGTCAAGATTTAGGACTCAAACGACACAGTCTGAAGACAGGACTGGCGGTAAGCCTATTGTATCCTGGAATGAACGCGTCCTTAAACACAATGCTGGAAATGCTGTATGCACCGCTGAGTTCTCTACAATTACTGCCATTGTGGAAACCACACAATGTGCTTGTTATGATGGTGTGTGGTGATGGTGGTGATAGAGACACTGGTGAAGGTTATTGTTGTAGTGATATTAGTGATGGTGTTGGTAGGCCTGAACAAAATTGTTCTGTGTAAGGGAGAATGTATTAGCGCACTCGTAAGTATTATATCAAAAATATTATAAGTATATGACATAAACTAAAAAGCACTCTAAGAGCGCATACTTCCTCCAAGTAATGCAATGACGACGAAAAGCTCAAATTGGTCCTAAATCCGGTATATCTTTTTGATCATCATCAATATTTAAACAACTGTTCCTAAGAGCATTCCAATCCGTACCTGTAATTTCTTTAAATGACTTTTTGAGTGATGCCGCTGACAAACAGAAACATTCACAGACAAACATACAAACAAATCATCACAAAATTTTATCACCTCTTCCTCGTAATATTCTCAACATATGCTGTATATTTGAAGAGGATCTGTCAAAAAATTTCCGAACTACGTTGTTACAAAAAAGGTAGACTAAAAAACAAACTGTAGAGCGGATGTTCAGCACAACTTAATCAACTGTTCCTCCTAATATACCTCACAATGCCTGTAAATTTCATAGAGATCCGTCCAAAACATTTGAGTTACCTTAGTTACAGACAAAGAGAAAGGTAAACATAATCGTGTCAATACGTTACCATGTTTTACTTCCTTCTCATTCTATTAATCTTGTCATCGTGTTGATACGAGGCTTGAATTTTGGCCTGCATTCATAGTTCTGCACTGCCCAATTCCTGAAAAATAAGTGAAAATGTGCACACAAAACACAAATTCCGGATGACCATCGCTCGCAGAGCAGCACTTCATCGCACAACAGTCAGACGTACACTGAGGTCTCAGCTCTAAATTAACATTGCCCCTGGTGGGGAGTGTGGACACACACCATACCGTCACCAACACAGTCTCGCTTTCGCTTCAGCACTGACGGCTGTCACGACGACTTTAATAACTTTAGGATTATAATGGTAGGATTAGAAAGTAAGTACGGAGCGCTGGTATAGGACGACTTAAGAGTTAGGATTGTAATGGTAGGATTACAACGTTAGTACACGGGGCTGGCGGGACGACTTAAGAGTTAGGATTATAATGGTAGGATTACAACGTTAGTACAGGGGGCTGGCAAGACGATTCAAGAGTTAGGATTATATTGGTAGGATTACAACGTTAGTACAGGGGGCTGGCAAGACGACTCAAGAGTTAGGATTATATTGGTAGGATTATAACATTAGTACAGGGGGCCGTCAGCACGACTTTAATAATTTTAGGAGAATAATTGTAAGATTACAAAATGTAAAAGAATCGTAGAAGTGTTGAGGTCCATAGCGCACACATACTGGCTAGTCGCTTACACCAACATTTTTCCGCAACGACGATACCGTAATGGGAATATTGTGTGGGAAATGGGCAGGTGGAAATTAGAGCTTTGGTAAGAATGCTCCATATTAATGGTACGCTCAACGTAAAGAAACAAATAGTCACCGTAGCATTTGCTAAGTCAAAAGATGTGATTTAAATTCTGTGCTTGTACCTTGTCGTCGCTCAAATAACTCCTGCTGTAATTCTACTTATCCCTACCCTTGTTAATATTCCGCACTTATTCAATAATTGCCAGAAAATAACTAATTTCCATGTATTTTATAACTAAAAATTTGTACGTCAAGATGACTGTGGCAACTGTGACAATTGGAATACAATTCATGCCTTATATACTATTTCTTGTCTCTTCCCCGCGTTCGACTACTCTTTCAAGTTACCAAGTTTCAAGTATACCAATGTACCAAACATAAGTACCACGAGAGGCAGAGAGAGTGCTTATTTGGGAACCATTCTCAGTTGAGTTCATTGGCTGCAAATTCCCATGTAAGTTCATTTTCACTACCACGTGCTCTCGGTGGTCAAGTAACAACGCTTCGGCATTGCACCAAGGGAGGCCCGGGCTCGATTCCAGAACGGCACGTTATGAATTTACGCTGCGTGGAGCACTACAGCACCGAGAGGCGAAATGAAATACGGCGAGGGATCTCAAATTGACTTTCAACATGGACTGCTGTTACCAGTTCTTTAAAATTCAAGAATTAAGGCTGAAGAAAACTTCGTTGGGTGTATCCACTGTACGCGAGATAATATATGATCCTTTATGAGTCCCGATAGCCATAGGAATTGCCCTCCAGAAGGTGGTTAGGACTCGTCGAGGCACATTATCATCTATCGATATCCTGATTGGTGGACTTAGTCACAAATTCATATCCAATCAGATACGAAGACAGGTTAGAGAACTGAACCCAAATGGAGTCTTTGGTGTATCACCTCTGAGGGAAACGTTCTGTATGACTCAAATTATCTTACGTAGGCTGGATGAAACAGAGCGGAACCCACCGCTTGTGATCCGATACTGCAGTGCGATTCGGAACCTGGTATTCGATTTTGCTTCGCTAGGCTCTACTTCCTACACCTCGTAAGTACGTATGTACCTTAGCGCCGTCATGGCCGAGTTTGCCTTGACCATTGGTCATCTTGTACACGGACGCTCATCAAATTGTTGCAACTATGAGTCTTCAATTGTCTCTGTGATTCCAAAATATAAAAGATGGATATTAACTCAATGAAGCCCTCTTACGTAAATTTAAGAAACTTCATTTCAGGCTAAAATAACTCATCATCAGATCTTTCAAATATGACACTAACAGTAGGATATACAAGACAATTCTTGGTTGCGCTGGAACGAGCGTAGTAATGTTTTGTGGGTGAGGAACTGGCCGGGCTAATTTATTTCGATATCTTCAGCCGATGATCAAGCTTGCTGGCGCAGTCCACTGTTGTATCATCTTGCCATGGCTGGTTTAAATACAGCTGAGAGCGTGCATAGTGAGAAAGTGTTTATTGAAAAATGTTCTCTTAATTTTTGACCGCTAGGAAGGGGGGTGTGGGGTTTGACGTGGACGCTACTGCTAATTTTATGCGATAAATCACCGAGCAAATTAGCGATCACTTGCTAAGTTATTTATTTGTTTTGTGTGTAAATACGAGGGGCTGAGGTGCTGCAGTGAGGGGGCTAATTGGAAGAGGGAGGGAGAGGAGGAGGGACAGAGGAAAGAGTGGGGGAGGGATAGGGAAAAGGGTAGAAAAAGGAAAAGGGAGAGTAAGAACGGAGCGACATTGGCAGCCACATGGGGAGAGACAGAGAAAGGGGCAGAGGAAGGACAGAGGAAAGGGCAAAGGGAGAGTCAGAGGAAGGGACAGAGGAAGGGACAGAAGAAGAGAAAGAGAAAAGGACAGAGCAAGGGATAGATGGAGGGACAGAAAGAAGTTCATTCAGAGGGGCAGGGAAGGGTGAGAGGGAGGGACAGCGGGAGGGACGAAGGGAGTAACAGGGGAACGAACAGGAGGAGGGACATAGAGAGGGACAGGGGAAGCGGCACGGTGGAGGGTAAGAGGGAGACGTTGAGATTAAAAGTTTATTACATGGAGATAAATTAACAAAAGTGTGGAATTTAGAACAAAAACAAGCTCAGGGAACCTTTAGGACGCCAAGCTGATCGTAAACTATTGCATTTATTAATTTTTTCTCCTGGTTACTTATTCCGTATTGCTAATTGAACTGGCCAGCCAAAATACTGCACGCAAAGAAACATAATTAGGCAAAAGAGGTCGCTGTGATCCCCTTCTGCGTCTTCCTTTTCGGTATAAAAAATGCTGCGGAACCAATGCTCTCCAGGGGATCAGTGCGGTCAGTTTGCTCCCTGCACATTAGTTGGAGGGCTAATACCGGGGACACACTAGGTATTTAGACGGACAACTTGATGCAAGGATGCGAGACTCGGATGTCATTTTGGCCACGGTATCTATGCTACCGATGCTAAGTATGTATCGAAGCGGCACGCGACCTGCGCCTCCAGGCAACCAGTTGGGAGTAGAAATGCACACGTGTCCCCGGAATACAATGACTATTTAGTGCGGTATACTTAAAACATTGCTGTACTTCTCGTTGCATTAGTCCCGCAATTTACTGAATTGCTCAACTTCGGTACTGGCCACCAACTGTTATAACCACAGACCATTTACAGGAGATAGTTGTGTCAAATTGAAGTGTATGCGCTACGCCCCTAAATTTTCAGGTTTGTGACGTCACAATTCTGAAGATTTCAAGGGGTAGCGCATACACCCAGATGTGACATTACTACTATAGTAATTGAACTGTGGCTATCACCTTCTGTGCCAGCCGTTACTTTGTTATCGAATTAGATATGATCGCAGTACATATAGTAG
>LQNS02278070.1:2809163-2823028 GCA_001587735.2 Parhyale hawaiensis
TGCCCCACCGCTTGTCCCGCCGCTTGGCCCGCCACTTGCCCCGCCGCTTGTCTCGCCGCTTGTCCCGTCGCTTGGCCCGCCACTTGCCCCGCCTCCTGGCCCGCCGCTTGCCCCACCGCTTGTCCCGCCGCTTGGCCCGCCCCTTGCCCCGCCGCTTGTCCCGTCGCTTGGCCCGCCACTTGCCCCACCTCTTGGCCCGCCGATTGCCCCACCGCTTGTCCCGCCGTACAAACAAGTCCATTGAATGCAATTTATTGCAGTGGCGCCTCAGTCGCTACAGTGAAGGGTAATTAGGCGGTACAAGTGGGGCGAGTTGGACGAGAAGGCGAGTGGGGCGAATAAGCCGAATGGGGTGAATAAGACAAGCTGGGCGAATAAGACGAATGTTGAGAATAAGACGAGTTAAGCGAACAAAGCCGTGGTGAGCAAATAAGCCGAGTGGGGCGAATAAGATAAATATGAAGAATAAAATGAATGGGGCGAATAAAACGTGTAAGACGAATAAGGCGAGTTGAGCGAATAATATAAGTGGGACGAATAAGACGAGTGGGGAGAATGAGATGAGTGGGGCGAATAAGAAGAGTCGGGCGAATAGGGCGAGTTCGGAAATAAGACGAGGTGGGCGACAAGGCGAGTGCACGAGTCTATCATACCTGGACATTAACACAAGCTGCGCCAACACATCAGTTAAATAAAGTACAAACCTCATCAGCAGACAGACATGGTCAGTACAGACACCGTAGTCGTCTGCTTCCTTGCATGAGTCTATGGTTTTCATTAATATGTATGCCGAGTATACACCTCGTTCCAACGAACTTATTGTTACCTTCGCTAAGGAGCTCATATTTTCACCGAGATTTGTAGGTCTTTTGTAAGGAACAAAAAAAAAAAAGCGACGAATCTTCATGAAGTTAATAAGAACTGTTAAGAATATTACAAAGAATGAAAGGTCGTTCTCTATTTTAGCACTGACCCAGAAGAAATGCTGCAGCCTGGACCATCCTGACATTTTCGTCAACAAAGCCTCGTTTTTGCATCTTTTGCGTCGGTACAGGGGGGGGGGGGATTTGTATGCCGTAATGTTTGATGGCCAGCTTACTTTAGAGTTTTCGCATTTTTCGCATCTATTGGGCCACTCACCAGACGCCCTACAAAAAATTATGAACATTGCTCAACTCTTCCTTTTTGGTTGGGCAGACAGATAAATATATATACAGTATGTATATACTTAAACCTGCAACGAAAACACAATCACCGCTAATGCTTCTTTCTCGGGTGATAAAAAAATATTATTACAAAGTCGTCTCCATTAGTATTTTCAAGAAAACAAAGAACTACGTCAGCAAGTGAACAGATAACTGTATATTGGTCTGGTTATAATATTACAATAGATAACCCATTATCCCATAGGCATAAAGATGCGAGCTCACCAGGCCAGCATGTAGGCTATGCTGGAGCGCTTTCGCCCGGCAAATTACGGTCGTTTTACTGTACGCTTCAGCGAACTTTTGCGCTTGCCGCAGTGATTATGGCAGAGTAGGCTAACTGCTGCGGTAATCCGGCCTCATTACCTGACTTTGGCTATGCGCGCTTGCATACAAGGCTGGCCGCGCAGCAGGTATTGCGTCACGCTACAGTGAAATTGCTGCGAGCTTCCGAGCAAGTTGGTGGAGGCAGGAGAGACTGAGGAACAGAAAGAGATAAACGAGAGAATTATTGAAAGAGAGGGGCAGGGAGAAAGTAACTGAAAACTAGAAAGAAAGAAGGAATGAAAGACACAACCGGTGAATGTATAGAAAGCAGGGAGAACAGTAGTGAAGAGAGATCGGGGAGAGATGAAATATGTAGGTAAGCGGCTGCAAGCAAGAGGAAGAGGAAAAATGAATGAGTAACAGACAAAATGCAAATGAGCACGAGAAAGAGAAACAAGCGAGAAGTAAGAGAAATAGAAAATTGCAATAAATATTGCAAAGGATCGGGAATAAAGAATGAACGAGAGGCCAAGCATGCGACAAAAAAGTGAGAGACTGAGAAAGAAACACTATGCGAACGAGAAACACAAGAATCCAGACACCCACGTAAGGGTACAGTGGCGAATCCAGTAGGGGGGGGGGAAGGGGCAATAATGCCCCCCGTGAGTTCTACGAGTATCAATTGCCTTTCTCCCTCTCTAAAAAAAAAAAAATAAATAAAATTTAACGACTCTGAAGCTGTGAAGAGGTTCATCTTGATGCAACGCCATTGAATCGCTGCTCAAGTGTTGTATTATACCGTGTATCAAAAACATACGAACAAGTGCAAATAAAACGTACAATAATATTGAAGTTGCTTAGTGGTTAGCCAAATCGTAACAGCTGGACAGGCTGACGTAGATCTTGACTGGAAGGCCCTTCTGTCGCTCCTGGAACGCAGCTAAAACATAAGCACAACGGCTGGGAATATTTAATAGGCCATTAGTGGAGGCTGCGGTCCCGCGGCTATCTTGGTTTCTGGTTGTTTTTTTTTCTTCATTTGGTGCTCTGTAAAAATAAACTTAGAGGAAAACACTGGTTGCAAGAGGAGCGTTGTGTGGGGAACGGCATGACTCTTTTTATTTTATATATATATCCAATTGCAACAGTTATGAGGTAAGCTGAGTCGGAAATGAAATAATTAAAAGTTAAATTTGTAATTATATTCTGTAATGAGTTTCGGGCTCAAAATGCTACACAAGGAAGATGGAAGTTCATTTGCCATTGCCGTAGCGCAACTCCTACTTCCGAGGGTGAAATATTTATCTCTAGTCTGTGTAGGTTGTTTTTCTCATGATAATATGTAGGAAGATTCACACTGAATTTTGTGTGCGTTGATCAGTGGCTGATAAGAGCTTTATTAACTTTGCTCTACGGAAACTGTGCCACTTCTCTGGCTACGCTTCTCGCAGTTGCAGCACAGACCGTCCCATCCCTCACAATGCCCGTCACAGCTGCAGCACAGACTGTCCCATCTCTCACAATGCCCGTTACAGCTGCACAAGAATACCTTTCAAGTACCTCACGGACTGACGAGCCTGAAAGAAGAGGAGCAAGTCGAGAGCCAGAGGACCCAATGAGCCGGAGCCATAACGATATACACACACTCGTGGAGCCCCGCTCTTGGTTTTGCCTTCTTTTAGGGATTTGGTCGTTAGCAGACGCTGGGATTTTGCTGGATGGCGAGGCTGGGTTTGGAAAACGGTTGGTTTTCTGAGGAGTTGCCGAAAAGCGGGCACCGAACTCGCTAACTTTACAGTTCTCATACTAACTAGACACAAGGGACCAGACGTGGATATAGGTACCCGTATAGACATTACATTTCATAGCATATGCAATATCTTTCTGCCGATGTTTATGCAGCACATAATTTCACGAGCGCTCCAACTGTTTTGCGTCAAATGCATATCCAGCAAAATACAGAAATGACGACACGTGCGAGGATGACGTGACATTCCTGAGTGTCCCGCGCTGAATTTCTTACGTTTGCGGCGGAAAGATTGGAGCTATTGTGGACAAACGTACAAGAAACGTGAAAGATACGTCATAGCGTATTCCTAAAGTAACTTACCTCTTTACAGTAATTGCCGCTGAGAAGAAGATTATGTTTTGCCAACTCGTTGTTTGTCTCTATCTGTCTGCCATGAGAAGAACTCAGAAATTTATTCGCCGAGTTTCATGAAATTTGTTGGGAATGTTCGGCATGTTAGGAAAAACAGTTTTGGTTAAGAACCGTTCAACCGTTTCTTTGTCTACCTGCTTAGTCTTGATAACATAACTGAAGAAGATATACACGGATCATCATGAAATTTGCAGGATTTGTTAGGAATGTTACAAAGTTCTCATAAGTATTTTTTTTACTACGATCTTTCCGGCCGCTTGCCTGTTAGTTCCTGCGCTGTTCAGTAGCGCAGTCCAAAAAATATAAGAACGGATATTGATGAACGTTGCAAAAATAGTTAGTGTGAAAAGGCACTACAGATAAAAAAGATATTAGTGGTATCGCAGCTGCAGTGTCAGACTGAAAAAGTTAGGGACGGATCTTCAAGAAAATTAACGGAACTGTTAAGTGCGTGTGTTAAGAGACACAAATATCCAAATTTTGGTGTTGATAAAAAAAAAATTCTCGTTTCCGAAACAGTTTGAATTTTTCTCGACATTTTGCTTTTTGGCGCAGGTATGCGTTCTCAGAATGCTTCTCTAGTTTGATAATAAAACTAAATCAAATAAATCTAGACTGTTTGTTGAAGGAAAATTCACTTAAAAGGACAACTTTATATGATTGCTCCATAAAGAGTATGTGTGCTCGTATCTAACTAGAATGGGTTTATTAAAACAACCAACTTGTGCATTAATTTACTAGCGAAATAAAGCACATGTTGGTTAGTGCAACCAACCCGTTCTCTCTCTGTGTTTCTAAGTAGTATAAGTAAGTATACAGGTAAATAGAGAAAAAGAAAATGCAATAGAAATCTCAGTTATCTCTGAGACCGCTACCATATAATTCTCTTTTCTGCCGGCCTACCTCACTGCTAGTTTTTCATATATATTCTCACACAAACCCACGAATTTTTCAACACACATTCGTGCATAAAATTAGTATGCACTTCACAAACACAGTTGCCTAATAGCCGCTGTAGTATCCGTGCTACAGGGAGCTGCTTAGATGACTCGTCATAACTCAACGCAAACTTGACAGAGATAAGACTACTTCTCGGTTCCCCCTAGAGCACCAACAATTAAACGTTTAATAGCTCAAAAAAGTGCGTTTTATTCCTCGCAGATTTTGACAGTATGATGCTGCTGCAACGATGAGAAAGCGAGGATGTGTAGGCAACAGCATCGCTCTCCATATGTACGTGTGTCCACAGTGGTCTGGGGATCTTTGGTCTCTAGCCAATGGGGTATGTCTGTTCGACTTCAATGGACATCTAGAGAGCACTGCATACAAAGTGTAGCTCTATCTTTGGTATGCTGTAGTGGCCATACGACGGTTTCACAGAAAGAATTATAAAATAAAATAAACGCACTTTTCAGGTACACGTAAGGTAGTTTTAGAAATGTGCGACTTATAGCTTATCGCAAGAGTTTCATTAGATTCAAAGAATGGCTTATACTATCATTACATATTACATTGTTGCTTATTGTGGCCAATGGCTGGTAACTGTATGCTCTGCCATCGACTGTACATGTAGGTAATGCTGAGGACGCACTAGGCATTTATACAGACAACTTGATGAGCGGCCATCAAGACAAAAGTTTCTAGTGGGCCTTGCTTGAAGCAAGCATGCGAAACTCAGATGACATTTATACGACGGTATCTATGCTACCGATTTTAAATGCATATCGAAAGGGCCAGCCAGTTGCTCATCCTAGCAACCAGTTGGGCGTATAAATATATAGGTGGCCCCGGCGTGGGACCGTTTGTAGCCCGGGCCATAACCCAACACCCTGAGTTAAGTCTTATCGGAATATTCGATCCTAAGCTTGAGACTAAGACCGCATTTTCTTATTCTGACTCTAAGGTATCCAGTGTACTCACGTTTTCTTAACTGCAGTGTTGCTAACCGAAGTGTTGCCATACAGCTGTCGCAGAGCAACGCGTCCCGTGTGGTGCTGCGGTCTCTGAGTTTCCGCTCCACCGGACTGTACCGCTGCGAGATTTCAGCGGACGAGTCCTTCAACACACTGAACCAGTTCGGGAGACTCATGGTGGTGGGTGAGTACTGCTTCTGTCATGTTCTTGTGCCAGAGCGCCATGTTGGTATGCCCATCACCTACTGGCACTCATGAAGCCTTGCAGATACTTTTGAAGATTTTAAAAACTGTTACTTGGTGGGGTCTTGTGTTGCTAGTGATGTTATATGCCTTGCTCACCCGACTGTCAAATGAACACGTTCACTCAACCCAAAGTCTGAACGCTTGCTGTGTCCGTTTAAAAGACAGAGAAGTGCGCGGCTTTCTATCCCAGTTCACTGCAAATTCGTTCAGCTATCCGACACTTTACTAGCGACACTTTACTAGCGACACTTTGCTAGCGACACTTTACTAGCGACACTTTACTAGCGACACTTTACTAGCGACACTTTACTAGCGACACTTTGCTAGCGACACTTTACTAGCGACACTTTACTAGCGACACTTTACTAGCGACACTTTACTAGCGACACTTTACTTGCGACACTTTACTAGCGACACTTTACTAGCGACACTTTACTAGCGACACTTTACTAGCGACACTTTACTAGCGACACTTTACTAGCGACACTTTACTAGCGACACTTGCTGAAGAATTCGACTTGATGGCTAACAGTTTTGTCAATGTTTTGGCAGTGACGCAGTTGTGCTTCTGAGAACACGTCGCAACATTCGAGTGATAAGCCGGAAGAATTCTTTCATTTGTGTGTCGTGTGAACCAGCCTTAATCCTCTCTCTCTCATGAATTAACATATCTTTTTCTTATTAGTAGCACTATTTGCCAAACTATGACAGACAGGGTAAAGAAAGCACCATCACAAAAAAAAAAAAAAAAAAAATGGAGGCAAGGGCGAGCATGTTGTATGCAATTCCTAATTATTCTATTGAGCGGTGTTCCGCCGTAGCCAAAAAGAGTACACATTTTCTAACCTAGAACCGGATGCACGAACGGCTTCTAAAGTAACGGTTACGTAAACTGTACACTTACTTGAAGAAGTGCCAATATCGCTGCTCAGATTTTGTCACAGTTTTTTTTATACTGATCTTCACAAAGTTATGATCAACGTGGTTTTAACTACCAAATGAGGCATACCTAAGCAATAGACAGACTCTGATGTTTAATCGAGGAGCAAAAATGCAAAACTTACATGGTTGCACTCGTGCCTGCGGCTGTACAGTTACGGTGTTTGTAACTTTACGAGGCCCCTAACTGCCACCGCCATCAATAAGTTATGTTAAAAAAATGCCGCTCTAAAAGAAATAACTTCATTTAGAGACACTAGGTGAATAAAATTATACCAAAAGTTGCAAATTGCACAGCTTCGACCTTACATTGAGAAAAATGTACCGGTGTACAGACTGAATGACTTGTATCGACGTGCTTGTGCCGCACAATAAAACTCCTTATACAGCGACTTTCAGCGCAAAAAATTCCTCAATATAAAATTGTGAAACTGAAAAAAATTCGGAAAGTGAGATTCCCTAAGCTGGGAAGAGTCCTGAAAGTGAGATTCTGAAAACTGAGAGTAGTCAAGAAAGTGAGACTGCCGTAACTGAAAAAACTTCTTAAAGTATGATTCCCGAAACTGGGAAAATTCATGAAAGGGGGACTGCATAGACCACTTGTCATGAATTGTAGGGATGGCAGACGCCGACTAAAGTGATCTATTAAAAATGTGTTGTAAAACTTAATTGGTGGTGAATTCAACAGCTTATCTTCACTATTTCATATGGTATTCGCCAAAGGGAACGTTTACATCCGCCAAGGAGGTTATGTTTTCGTCGCGTCTGTGTGTTGTCTGTTTGTGTGTCTGTCATCAAGATGACTCAAAAAGTTATGGACGGATTTTAGTGAAACTTACATGGATTGTCAAGTATGTAAGGAGAAATAGTTGACTAATTTCTGGTGAAAATATGTCCACCCTTTTCTTTGTCTGCCTATTTTTATTAGTACCGTAACTTAAAAAAGAAATTAACGGATTTTCATGAAATTTACAAGAGTTGTTGGATACATTACAAAGAGTAAATGATCAAATTTGTATGATGATCTGTTTGTTCGTTCGTTTGTCGCTGAGTTTGATTTTATATTTTTAGCGTAATAATTCAAAGAGTTAAGGTTGGATCTTTATGATATTTACAGGAATTGTTAGTAATGTTAAAAATATATAATTGATTAAATTTTGGTTATCATCGGCAAGTCTGTTTGTGTGCTTGACTTATGTTTGTTGAAATACTTGTTAGCAGCATTAGGTACTGGAAAAGTTATGAATGGATTTCCAAGAGAATTACAGAAGCTGTTTTTACTGTGAAAAGACGCAAATGCTTAGATTTTAGTGTTGATACGAAGAAATTATGATTTCAGAGCCCATTTAAATTTTTCGTTAGCGCTGCCTTGCTTAGCGGAGGTACTGTATGTGCTATCAGAGTGCTCTAGTTTACGAATGTGGAGGAAACAAGCTTGATGTAAAACTGGTCATCTCTAAACTGGGTGGCAGCAAGTTTCGCGCGCTGCGTTGTTGTGCTGAAGGTCCCGAGGACGAACCCCAGTCCTAGTGAGCGTTCTTTGTGATACCGGATGCGATGCACTGAGTCAGCAAATTGCTTGGTATGCGCAGCTACTGTGGAACACTAACATACCTTAGAATAGGGGGTTCGGGTCTTTGAACTTTCCGCTATTTGTACCATAGTTCTTAACGACCCGTAGTAGTTTGTAGCTGTACTTACTCCTCTGGGACCAGTTTGCCCATATCTACAGCACGAACCAGTGCTTGTGAGTTTCCAAGTTGAAAGGGCAGTAGAAATTTCAGTCCACATTCTAGGTGTTCCAGTGTGTCTCCCATGTGTGTACGGCAAGGCGGGTTGGATTTGAGACAAAAAGTTTCCCCCACACAGTTTCCGCACTGAATTTATGCAAAGGAAATCGCGTGTGGTAGTTTTGCTCCTTCGGTTGGACCGAAATGAATTTATAACACAGGTGAAGCAGTCATGAAACTGTCAATCTGACTTCTTTGTACAGAAGATATGCGTTTTCTTTTTTCTGTTAGTGCTTTGATGATAAGAGCGGAGGTTGACTGAGAGATAGATACTTAGTAGGAACCATTCCACTGTTCACAACAGTCAAGAGAACGCACAAAAATCTTTATGGAGTAGAAGTGACTAGTCACTGCGCATGACACGGCTCAACTCCTTCTCTGAAATATGCTCCTCATTCAACACTGCAGCAAGGATACTCACCATTTCACCGAAAAATACCAGCCAATGTGAAGGTAAATAAGCAACTTTAAATCAACGTTACCATTTCCTCAGAACCATGCGATTTAAATAACATTACAGTGGGATATGTACCGTATATAATTATAATAATTAATACACAGACACAGACGAATACGCGACAACTTGTCTGACGACTCAAGAGCACGCCGCTGCTCATGAGGAGCGCAATTATTTGTTTTAGCAAAAGGGGCTCACAACACAGCAGCCATTTGTACGAGTGGCTGAGCTGGTACTTGGCAGGTACGCAGAGGGCACTTGCGGTAATACGCGCCGGCTGCCACTGAGTGACTTGCTAATTAGATGTGAGCAGGTGAGCAGCGCTGAGAGCACTCCAGGTGTTGTGCTCAGCCCTCTCAACTTAGTTGGATCTATTTAGGAGCGGCGTGGCAGCTGGAAAGTTCATAGTTGGATCTAACTTGGATCTAGTTGGATCGAGTTAGATCTAGTTGGATCAAGTTGGATTTAGTTGGATCGAGTTGCATCCAGTTAGATCTAGTTGGATTTAGTTGAATCTAGTTGGACGGAGTTGAATCTGAGAGCCGTGAGGGAGCTGGAAAGATCATAGGCGGGATGTTCCTTCAGGAATTATTGGAAGCATCATAGCCTAACAAAATTTGGTGCTGCCTGGAAGCTGAATTCCCATTTTAGTTTCTGCGCTAGTTCGAACCGGGCGGTCATCGGCCTTGGCGCTACGCAAATGTTACGTTGAAAAATAATTTACCTTTCAGTTACAATCACGATCTTTTAAATAATTATAAGCCTTTCTAACTACGAGGTGGCCAAGGCACAGCTAAAAAATTTATCCATGAAGATGACCGACGATCGTCTGGCCCCAAAACCACTAGATGACTAACGGAAAAATGCCCTTCGCACGGCGGCTCCTACCTTTTATTGTTGACCCTGCCTAACTGCTAATATCATATTAGCTGCTAGTCAATGAAGTAAACTTGGGCCTGCCCGGAAACACTTAGCCCACTGGCCATGAAACATCACCAAGACCGAGAAAATGAGGAAACACTTCAAGGCACACACGCTGTCCCTAACACAGCCACGATGCTTCTTATTTCACAGCTGGTTGCAATGAGAACAGAGACACGTTGCAAAAAAATCCTCTCAAAACAGTACACCCGCAGTAGCAGCAGACTAAAAAGGTTCTGACATTGACTCATATGGCCGCAGGTTCAAGCCTCCCTACCAACAAACTAAGTTCATCGTGGCGCTTGACGTGACCAGTCAGCATCCGGTCTGAGTAGTGCTGTGGGTTTACTGACCTTTACCAGCAATGAGGAGGGTCGGTGGGGGGGTGGAGATTGTTACATGAAGCCTTCCGCCAGTGGTGCCACAGCTCTAGATGACCTGCGGTCGACTGCAGCCTTATACTCCTCTGTGGTCTGTAGCCCTATATCTGCAGCACAAACCAGTGAGTGTGGGTTCCCCAGGTGAGGGAACGGTCAATCTGACTTTATCTTTAGTGTATCGTCGTTTGTTTAACACGTCGATGGTAACTTTTTTAAACCTTCTTAAAAGCTGCAAGACATTGCCATTGCAGCTCTTTAGACCAACTGGAAAATAAAATTTTGTTAATATCCAGTAAAAATTTTGGATTAGACCCAATTTTATTACATTGATTGATGCTGTAGCAAATTTGATTCCCGGATTAGTTTAAAAAATCTCACATGTGAAGGTCTAATAATTTTCAGGAAGGTGGAAAAGAAGTTTATGAAAAATTTTTTTGAAAAAATACAGAAAATAATCACCGTATATCAGAAGTCATCCACTTCACTTATTGCATTTCGTGACAAGTCCTGCATGTTTTTTTTTAATGTAGCGATAAAGTCGCCTTCACCGCACACTTAAATAAAGAAATCCGCATACACTGGCTCGTGCTGCAGATAAATACCCATTAGGGCCCGAGGACTGCACAGCTTCAGTCGACCACAAACTGTCGAGCTGTGGCGTCATATAGATGGAAGGCTCCATCGATAACTACGGGTTCTCACCCTGATGCCAGTGCTCCGTTAGTGACTAAGCGGTTCATTGTTCAATTTGTTCCTAAATAGTAAAGACTTATACTTAGCTCTTAATTGCTAATTCGCATAATATAGATCACGCATTTAAATTATCTTCTCTGAATTATCTTCTTTGAACGCTGCATCCAATCTTGAACCAATTGATACGGTTTGTCAAAATCGTGTGCTTTATTTACTGACGAAAGTGGAGAAACTATTTCCAACAAATTATAAAATTGCAGCACAGGCATTCTCACGCCTGCTTCCATCATGATAAAAATGATTTTTCCTAAGATCTCGGCGTGAATTGGCCTCAGCCGTCGTTAGTGAAAAGCTGCATTTATGTCTTGGAGCTATGCACAAAAACACGCATCCATACTACGAAGTAAAACTTTTCAGCAAAAAAAAAGCATTGAAGTACCTTTTTTGCGGTACAGTTTTCTTTCCATGTACGGATACGTGTTTCTGTACATAGCGTCAAGACATAAATACATTTTTATCCTGACGATAGTTGAAAAAAATCCATGCTGAAAGCTTGGGCTAATTAATCTTTGTCTTGAAAAAGTGATTATTATCAAGATGGGAACATAAAATGAACCAAGATGTTTCTAAAATCGGTTTCACGATGGTTCATCCAATCATCCATGTTCACTAACAGTTCTTTCTAGACATTGTATAAAGCTCCTTTTATCTTTTTCCGGCTGCAGCCAATCTTTCACAAAAACTTCTTTCAACCACTATTTTCTTTGTATCAACACCAAAATCTAATCATTTGTGCCTTTTGGTAGTATCAACGGCTTCTGTAATGCAAAACTATCGAACGCCACATGAAAAGCGCACAGTTTTTGTGGCAGTATTGGCTGCTTAGTAGCTAATGAAATAACTGCAGTAAAGGCTGTCTTTGCTACTACTTTTTAAAATTTTGAAGTTCCACCTTCCTAAAGTTTTATTGGAACATTTGCTATTATTTCGTATTTTATTGATACGAAGTAAGACGGCTGCACACTACAGCAAGTGGGTTGTGAAGTGTTGACGCGGTCGCCGCGGCCCGTGGTGGCTGCTGCAAGTGTAACAGGTCACCCTGTGGCGGCATGGACTGCGGGCAGCAGTTAGTGCTGCAATTACTGCCAGTGTATCACCTCCTTGAGGTACTGGACAGCATTGCGTCGATAATTGGCCCGTTATTTTTAGTATTTCCTAGTTCGTTGATAATTTTCAGAGCCTTGACAAGCTTCAGCGATTCATATCAATCACTTAGCGGATCGTAACACATTCCTAAAAAAAGAAACTTTCCTCATCAGAGAAAATCCAGAAATGTAAACAGTACGCAGCGTCATATGTGGGGATTGCAGCAATAGCATCCGCCATATTGTACGACTAGCGAACGGTGTGTAATAAAACTTCACTGATAGTAAAATTGGTGCATACCGCAATTAAATTGAACGTTCTACGAATGGATCGGAAACAGAATTGCCGTAGAGCTTGTTTCCATCGAAACAGAGACAACATTTTTCAGCTAAGTGTTTGGACTTCATACATCTGTACTTTCATTAATTAGAATTCACATAACATTTAGATTTTTACAACCACATATTGGTTGATCCATTACCGTTGAAGCATACATGCGTAGTAATATTGATAATTCTTGTATTTTTCATTTGTAAGCGTGCGTATATGTTTTCTTTATTGTTACAGATTTTAGTTTTGCCTGAAGATAGCCGCAGCCGACGGCCGAAACGTTGCCTTTCATTTAGCTTGTTTTTATTTCTATTCGAGAATCGTCCATAATAAAATCACTAATGATCAAAAGCAAAATTTTAGAACTTTGGAGAAAAAATCTAAATGTTATGTGAAACTGTGTGCTGATTTGAAATACCATTAATTAGAATTAAAAGAAAGATTTTCGTTCCATTACTGGAATACTTGGCGATATTGCGATGCTGCCAGCAGCTCTTGCAGTGAAGATACACTCGGCAGTTCTGGTGCTGCGGCCGCTGCAGGTCGAGCCGGTGTTTGTGTTATTGATTGTGTGCTGTGAACCGGAACACGATGTGCTGGGGTATTGGGTGTGTTGGGGTGTATTGCGAATCCCTAATTTCTCGAAGGACCATGACCAATAGTAGTTTGACGGAAATTATTTCTCAATAAGGTAATTTCTAAATGCTATCAAGGTGAGGTCATCTTGCCTCATAGGCTGCCGATGCCTTCTAGCAATGCGCACTTATTTCAAATAAAATAATTCTTCTGTTTCTTAAATCTCCAAGCGGCGCATCAGCAGATTCGGTGACATATCTTCCCACAAGAGGTAATTGAGGCTTCTTGACATAGACATGATCACCTATAGCTGACGTTTGTATGGACACGAGTTTTGGATATGCCCCAGAATGCACAATGAAATAAAATGAATGACGGATATATTGTCGAGAGAGTAGGGAGCCAATCGTATCGGTCGACGTCACTGAAAAGAACAACTGAAAGAAAAAGTTCGGTTAGAGACCACTGCAATAAGGTGGGGCTGAATACACCCCAAATCATATTTTAAAATCTTAAGACAGTTCCGTACAGGGCCGTGGCGCGACATCTGGCGGCCGGACTTGGTGTCACTGAAGGTAACTTCTCGTCGTCTGACTATGCGGCACGCCAGGTAACGCTTGCCGGTGCCAGGTAAAGTTTTTGCCTACGGGTTCCCTGGAGCAGATTACGGTTGTCTATGAGTGACTGATGGTCGGCAGGGCGGCCATAATTTGCGGAGAGGGCGGCCGGGCTTTTCTTTCCCCCCGACCAATTCTGGCGAGTTCATTATGGCCCTCCGCCGATAAATTGTGGGCCTCTTAGGCTGACGCTGGACACAAGTGCTGCGGACCGGCCGGGGGGG
>LQNS02278070.1:2823962-2835232 GCA_001587735.2 Parhyale hawaiensis
GGTAAGTGGGAGCTGGAGGGAAATCTGGAGGGAATGTTAGAGCTGCTCCTGTTGTTGTGTCGGTAAGTGGGTGCTGGAGGGAAATCTGGAGGGAATTTAGAGCTGCTCCTGTTGTTCTGTCGGTAAGTGGGAGCTGGAGGGAAATTTGAAGGGAAATTTAGAGTGGTTACTGTTATTGTTTCAGAGTGTGAGTTGGAGGAACCTTATAGTGGCTGCAGTTGTAGTGTCAATGAGTGGGAGCTGAAGGGATACATTGAGAGAAATTTAGAGTGGCTGATGTTATTGTGTACTTGAGTGGGAGTTAGAGGGAAATTTGCAGTGGCAGCTCTCGTAATTAAATATACTGTACATCACACACATCGTAGTCTGCTGGACAATGAATTCAGTTTGAAACAAATGAAGTGCTTTTTTCCGGCATGAAAAAATCATCGGACGATTTATGCGTGAATTTGCGCTGTACATTAATGGTGCGTCTGACTGGTGAGTGCTGAAGTTTGTGAGCCTAGCGTATGCAAAGACACCTCCACTCAGCACCACTCAGCACCATCCAGCATCACTCAGCACCACTCAGCACCATTTAGCACCACCCAGCACCACCCAGCATCACTCAACACCACTCAGGACCATCCAGCCCCACTCAGCACCACCCAGCACCACCCAGCACCACTCAGCACCACTCAGCACCACCCAGCATCACTCAGCACCACCCAGCACCACTCAGCACCACTCAGCACCACTCAGCACCACTCAGCACAAGCATAACACGAACACGGCAGAGCTTCAGCCGGCGCTCGGGCGCAGCGGCGATGAGGCAGCGAAGCGTGTTGGGTAAACAGAGGCTGCCGCTGCATCACTGCTGCATCCCTTTTGCATCTCTGCTGTATCCCTCCTACATCCCTACTGCATTCCTTTTTCATCACTGCTGCATGCCTGCTGTATCCCTGCTGCAACCCTTTTGCATCCTTACTGCATTCCTGCTACATCCACGCTGAATCTCTGATACATCCCATAAATATATCTACTGCATCTTATCAGCGTATTTGTTGCATCCATAAGAGTAGTTGTCGTATCCCTAACTGTTCTGTATCTTCTAGGATGTCTGAAATATCTCTGATGCATCCTGTCAACTCCACTTGCTTAATTTTGTGCGCTTAAAGTCAAGATAATTCAGATAATCTAATCCACTTAGGTCTAATCTGTTCTGAAATCATATCGAGAGGTTTCATTTCGGCAGCTTTCTCAAGGTAACCACGACCCGATTACTCTTGATATTTCCTCAGCTACGTTCAAAACTTTGGCAGTTTCAGGCGTAATCTGTTGACGATTAGTCCTGCAAAGCGGTCCAAAGTGGGACGTTCATTTTGGTTTCAAAATAAGGCCATCAACGCTTGACTTATCCGGAGATTTAAACAGAAATTTTAGATTTGTCACTTTGAACCGTGTTGCAGGTATTAATAGCAGCCTGATTGCGCTGAGCCTGCTCAAAGCTTCATTTTACGAAGCAAGAGTCCGTTTCTGCAAGTCTCAGGGCTAACCGACAGAGGGACAATGTTTGAAACTCAATTCAGTGGGTCGAAGCGGCGCACTTGTCTGGAGTTTTAAGCAAGTCAAGTCTCAAGGAGTTAATTTTGTTGTCCTACAGAGCGAGCAGTTGGTTGTGTTCATTTCTGCAGGTGTTCTTTAACCAACTGTAAGATGTCTTTTAGGGAACGAGCACATTATGGTGCAGACAAAGTTATGTTTCCTTGTCACCAAAATTTAGGGCACGCTCGACAGGGGTCCTGCTTCTCAAGAAAGCGACCCAAACCAAACTTTCGTAAAATTTGGGCAAAACAGGTGTGATCGAGATGGGTCTATTGTCGGAGGTTCGAGATGAGACAGAGCCATTCTGAAAAGGCGCCGCATGAGCGGCACGCCGGCATTCCGGAAAAGAGCCTAGCCGTAACATCTGACGGAACACAGAAGGGAAGTCGAAGTCGATGCTAATTGACTTCTCCGGACGTGCAAACGTGAACTTTGGTTTCGTCAAGCTGACTGAAAGCTCCAGTTTACACAGTAAAGCTATGTTCATGGAAGTCTCACAGGTAACCGATTTAGAAACATCGCCGGATACTTGAATCAACAAGTCAAAGCCACGGCACCTGTCTGAAGATTCGGACAAGTCAAGCCTCAAAGGCTTAATTTCGCTGCCCAATCGAACGCGTCTTCAGCTCCGCTCAGCACACAGGAGGAAAATTTCAGATCTTCCTTCGAAAAAAGTTTATAACTCCATTTACAGACCAGTTTCATTTGTTCTTTCCTAATGATTTATTTTTACCCTTTCTTTGTCCGTTAGATTCGTATTCTATTATTGAAGGTACGTTTACTGTTAGGCATTTGTTAGCAGTATTTAAGAAGACATTGTAGAACGATACCGACCGACAGATGTTTGGGCGGAATTCCTTTCGCTTCACCCATTAACTAAAAGGGTTAACTCTATCCTTACCAGGCTGTTATTTTGCTACAAAGGTTCTGTGCCCTATCGTACTCCTACTAGAAAACAAACCTTTGCACAACTGTTGCACAACTTACACGGTAAGCATTAAGCAATTACCTCGATCTCGGAGTGCAATTGGTAAACGCTTCAACTTCCAAGAGATCCAGCCCTGCATGTCCACTTGAGCTTCCCTCTCTCTCACGCGCTGTCCAAAAATGATGCAACAAAAGGCGAACTCAAAAGTAGAGCTCTGGCGCTTCTCCTGCAGCAACTTCTTGTTTGCCCTCTGAATCTGACGGAGTTTTGGCGTGAGATGAGAAGGGATTTTAGCCCCCTTGATCCCTTTCGTCACTCAGGCGGGGCACTGGACTGGTGGGGAATAGAACAGGAAGATCTAAGGGACTACCGGGTATTATATTAAACCTGCTAACCCCATTTTAAGTTTTTGTGCACTTTGCAACAACGATTCCTTGTCGTATTGTTGTCATAAGGAAAAATTCGGAAACGAAGTAGCACTTACGTCATTTGTCAACGCAGTGGATTGTATTTTCAGTTCCATACTCCACTCTCTTTGCTCACAAGGCGCAATGGAATCGTGAGCCAGACTAGACTACCTCCTTCATTATTTACAGTAGTTTACCAGGAAGTCGAGTTGCGGATACCTGCAAGTACTTCACTAAGGATTACTACACTTTTGTTTCTTCATTATTCTTAGCTTTGACAGCAAATGATCTTCTCCACAATTCAGTCATTAATATGGAAAGAATTAGAGCAAAACAGTGGAACGAAGTGAAAATAGAACATTCCAAGAAACAGGAACCGTTTCCATTGGAAGGAAGGGAAACCATAAGCGGCCACTGTTCCTGCACCATTCGTTGTATGGGTTGTGGTTAGCGATGCTGCGGCTATAAAATGGTGACGAGGCCGTAAATTTCCACCTCCGCCTTCAATAATTTGTTTTATGTAAAAGCCTCAGGACACAGCCTGTGACCCCGTATGACAAACCATAAAAGCCCTACAGAACGTGAAATTAAGAAATTTCGGCTATACACTATACAACTTCACCCAGCTCTCTTTGATATACACCCACTACATATTTATACACATACACAGAGCGCTATCTACTGCCACTATCACAAATCCACGTGGCCCCAGTCTTCCCCCCCCCCGGGCCGGCGGGTCAACACCACACCTCCACTTTAGCGCAAAGTTCGGCCCTCTCACCTCCAACTTTACAAGTTCAAGTTGAGGTTGCAGACTTGAGTGTTTGTGCAGGGAGTTAGCGAGAGAATTATTGGCTGGGGAGGACACACGAGCTGGGGGGGGGGGGGGCTGGGAAAAGGCACATGTGAGGGACAGAATCCAAGCCCTTTCATCGAGTCAATTCGCAAAGGGTGCGTATTCGCGACACACCATAAATGGTTGAATATTATAGCAAAACCTTCTGGCCTTTTTTTTTGTTTATAAATCCTGTGATGATAAGCCGTGTAATAAACTTGTGATTGTGATAAAGAAATGATGCATCTTTTGATGATAAACTTCGGGAATTGTTCTTTAACGATAAACCTTCATTGATAACATTGTGATGAACACATGATGACGCTTGTGATGATAGACTTGTTACCAGCAGCCCATGGTTAGCCTTGAGACGATAAATTTATATGGTTAGAGCTAGAGTGGCGAGCTCTAAGTCCAACCCACGTGGACAAGCGAGCTCTTGTGCTCTTGCTGAAGTGCTTGTGCAGACTTTCTTATCTGCACAGCTGCCTTGGGGGTACTGACCTTTACTAGAAATGGTGAGAGCCGGGGAGGGGGCATAGTTCGTTACATAGGAGCCTTCTGCTGATAGGGCCATAGTTCTTGATGATCCGTGGTCCACTGGAGCCATACACTCCTCTGAGATCAGTTAGCCTACATCCGCAGCACGAACCAGTGTGTGTGAGTCACTTTTTACGGAGTCCGGCCACACACTTCACTGTTGCTTTTACAGCATCGCTTTCTCTGTGACGAAGTGGAGCGTACAGTGACTGTTTCCGGAACTCTATATGTTCATACATGTAGTTCTATTTACTTGCTTACTACATGTAGTATTAAGTAAACGATTTCCCCAAATTACAGGTTTAGGTGAGTCGAAAAGTCTTATTTATGCTTTAGTTTAGGTCAGGTGACATGTCATATTTGCTTTATTGCTGGGTCACTAATGCTCTTACAGTCGTAAGACCTCAGTGGTAATATAGCCGAAGTGCAAAAAAAAAAAAACCGTGTCCCCACCCCTAAGATGTGGTTGAAGTCTTTGAAGTCTATCACCGTAGCAAGTTCGGCCCAATCAGTGACATACAAACAACATTCTCCATTAATACTTTTTGAATTGTTTTGTGTATCATATTGAAGTAATGTTGTATACGTATAACATGATTAAGACACGAAGTAATTCGAATGAATTGATTAAAATATGGCATTTATCAGCAGGTAACGACTGAGGCCACCATACCCTCACAGACATTTTCATAAGCTACCAGTGGTACAATAGCACGTCAAAGCTGTCGGGAAGGTTGACACTACAACACACTAGAGCCCTCTGAGAACGCATACCTCCGCCAAGCAAAGCAATGTTAACGAAAAATTCAAATTGGTCCTGGAACTGGGTTTTCTTTTTATCATTCTAATCAAAATTTTGTCAATTGCGCTTTTTGACGGTAATGACAGCTTACGTAATTTTCTTGAAGATCCGTTCATTACTTTTTGAGCTATGTTACTGACAAACGAGAAAAAACATAGCAACAAGCAAACAAACAAACTTCAATACATCCTGAAATTTTTTTATAAAAATTCGTTGTTTAACTTTTTTGAGTTATGGTACAAAAAAAAAAAATGAGTTAGACAAACAGAACGGTTGAAATGTTCTTTACCAAAAGCGAATTATCTGTTCCTCCTAATATACCTAACAGTCCCTGTAAATTTCGTAAGGATCCGTCCATAAATTTTTTAGTTATCTTGGAGACAGACAAATAAACAAATAGACAAACTCGAGAAAAAATTTAATATAACCTCCTTGGTGGAGGTGACTAAACCACATGGGTAACACTACGTATTAGGAGGTAATTAAATTAGAAGCATTGGCCGCAACAGTACTTAACTCTTAGGTCTGACGCTGGCGGCCAAAAGTTGGCAACGGAAAAAATGGGATTTTCTCAAGAGCTATTAGGAAAATAATTATGAAATTAAGAGCATTAAAACTTTTCCCCCTATCAAATACCGAAGAAAGAAATTCCAAGGTACCCAACATTTTTCTTGCGGAGAAGATATCTTGGATACGGCGGGGACGCACTTGGGCGCTTGCCTGCATGAACTGGTCTGGACATGTTCGTAATAGCTCTTGAGAAAATCCCATTTTGACCGCCAGCGTCAGAGGCCACTTGGACCTAAGAGTCAAGTACTGTTGCGGCCTATGTTAGAAGCCATATTTAATTGCATGTAAGTAGTGTGCCAACCCATGATCAGGCAGTAGGCCTATACTGGGTGCCATCTACGACTGTTGGAACGAAATTTTTTTTTTCGAGAAAGTGTACTTTATTTCAAAATATCCCAACACTGTAGCAATTTTCGACCTTGGCAATCGTTCCATCATTTTCAATGTATGTATTATCTCCAATATATCTCGTCTTTTTTGGCGGCTACTGAAAACAATACCTGGGTTGGAAGTTGAATAATGTATGTTCTTCTTCGGATGCGATTCCTGCTGTGGAATTGAATGTGGATTTTGAATTTAATATAACCATAGTCTGTTGCCTTCAGAACTGTCGTAAAAACCTCGTTTCTCATTCGATATGACAGTTCTTACGAAACTGGTCTCCTATGGTTCTTTCAAAGGAAAGATATGCGGACAGTATCTGTGGACATCATTCAAATCATGGGAAACCACAATTTTTTAAAGTTTTGAGGTTTATCCTAGTTCACGAGCGCTTCAAACTATGCTGGTGTAAGTTGTATTAATTTCTTAAGGCCATTTGCTCTCGGCGATGTTTGGATTAACCTCCACTGCAAGTCTAAGGGACTCTTTCTCAACTGACTTTGATTTCCGTGAACGTGCATTATCTATTATATTAAGATCTAACGGTGAATGCTCACCAAAAGATGTTGGCATTTTCGATAATGTAAAATAATCTCAGCAGCAGCAGGAGCGTCACCACGATTGCCAATGCGAGTAATTGTCCTTAGTACCGGAAAACGTTACAGTATTAAGACCATCAGTACCATCAGCAACAGCACCTTCCACTATCAGCAACAGCACCTTCCACTATCAGCAACAGCACCTTCCACTATCAGCAACAGCACCTTTCACTATCAGCAACAGCACCTTCCACTATCAGCACCAGCAATGCCAGCACCACCACAACAGCACCAGCAGCACCACCACCACAGCAGCACCACCACCACCACAACAGCATCAGCAGCACCACCACAGCAGCAGCACCAGCAGCAGTGCGTGACCACCTATCGTTAATTTACACCCAGCACTATGTCCCGCAGCGGCTGCAGAGGTCGCGCTCTCAAGTGCCGCTCCAAACGACCTCAGGTCCACACAAAAACACTCCAAACCACCAAACCTCGGCCTGCCGCCGCGAAATATGGCAACGCTCCAAAAACTGGAGCCTCCGCTCGCCCTCAGCTGCTCCGATCTGTGTCAGGCCTGAGGTAATTTGCGGCCAGGGGGCGCGGCGCCCCTGATCACTTCCTGTTGTACACGTCACCAGCAATGTCTAAACCTATCGTTCGGATAACAACAGAGGCGTGTTGTAATCAGCATTTCTGGGTTACATCTGGAGTGAATGTGAACTTCAAACTACCTTTGTAATAATTTTATATGTTGATTGTCAGACGTTTCAAGGTTTCATTTCATGCATTGGACGTCCATATTTTTTGCTGACATCTCTTCATATTTACCTTGTTTCGGAAGCCGTTATTTTTTATTACGTTGCATTGACCCAGTCAGTCGTAAACTGTGTCGCAATTATAGCTCAATTGACGACTGCGACACGGGTTACGGTTACGCAAGTCACCGCAAAAAAACAGTAAACACTGCAGCCTAAAGTAAGCAAATAAGTTTATTTATTTTGAGTTTACGCAGACAAAATTACAATAAACACTGATATTCATTATTGTTAAGCTTACACCGCTCATCGATAGATGTCGCTCTCATGACCCTTTTTCGGGTTACGACAACCTTCTTTCAAGTTTCAGTAGCGCGAGTTGGGCGTGATTACAACACCCCTCAGCAGTGGGCGAATGCTAGAGTGTCAGAGTCACAGACCGTAGTGTCGGGGATCGTGGCTATTTGCCAGACAATGAAATTCTTAACAGTACTTGGTGAACCGAGAAGGCATTTCCAGCGTTCAGACGTCATTGCGGGTGTGCTGGCTTTAACCAAGTGACCAGATATAAGGATGGACGGACATGAGCAGCTGAGCAGGTGTTTCCGGCGTTCAGACGTTATTGCACGAGCGCTCACCCTAACGATAAAAAAGGGGGTCGGGGGGAGGGGGAGCAGTTTTCACATAAGCTTTTCGTCTCTAAAGCCATGGCTCTGACAATCTGTACAGTGTACACTCCTCCGAGGCCTTTTGGCACCCAGAGTATCTGCAACACGAACAAGTGAGGGTAGATTTTCGAGTTGAGCTGTGCAGTCAAGTTGACTTTTCCGTTAGAGGGAAAGGAACTGAGGGTGACAGCGTCTGCTGTGTATTTACAATAAACACTTAGTACGGAAATAATAGCTTTAGCACAAAATTTATTGATATTATTGATATTATCAATAATATTATTGATTGATTGATATTATTGCCCGAAAAATAGGACGCCATATTGGCACAGTGACAAAATTCTAGAAGGGCCTTTTACCACGAAAAAAATGATCAGATGCTGGCCTTTCAAGAACTGTTACTGATGGACACATGAGAAATGTGGTTCGTCAGCTACGTAAATGACCCGGGCAAACAAGTAAATCAATTTTTACTGCTTCTGTGCTTCCTGAAGTGCCTAAATCCACAAGAAATTACATCCTTCGTTCCATTGCTTTTGTCAAAACCCCTCCGAAATTGTCTCCTCTGACCCTAAGACATAAAATTTTGAGGATAGAATGGGCAGAGAAATACATGAAAATCAACATGAATCCTGTTCTTTTCACCGACGAAACCCGGGCAACCTTTGATGGACCTGATTGGTGGAGTAAGGGTTGGATGCTACCTTGAGGTGAGGGTCATCAACGCGAAAAACGTCAACAACAGGGAGGTGGTGTTATGATATGGGCTTGTATCATAGGGGATCGACCTTTAGGTCCGATGAAAGTACCTGATGGCGTAAAAATTACATCTGCATCATACTGTGACATGTTAAAGGACGCCGTGGTCCCATGCCTGGATGACCTACTCCTTTCGTTACTTCGAAACTTGATTTTCATGCATAATAATGCGCCTTCTCACTCTGCCCGTACTACCATAGCACTTCTGGACTCTTTGGGGCTCCATGGAGAGAAACTGATGGTTTGGCCACCGTGCTCGCCTGATCTAAGCCCAATGGAAAACATCTGAGCCCTTCTGAAAAGAGAAATTTAAGCAGATGGAAGGCAGAACAACTCAAAATCTGTCTTGTGGGATGCTGTTGCTGCAGCAGCAGCAGCAAGGGCAGTTCCACCTAATGCAATAAAGAAACTAACTGGTTGCATGGATTCAAGGATTATTGAAGTTATTAAACGTCATGGGGGTCATGTTGGCAAATGAGACTTTTTTCAGTCATTGAAAAAACTTTGATTAGTGGCTTCTTGTTTAGTACATATTTTTCTCATTTATGTTTTTTATTTTTTCTCCTTTGGTGGGACAAAACTGATTATTCTATTTTAGTCAAAAAAGCTATTTCCGCCGCTCAGTCAAATTGGTAAAATTACCAATAAGCATAATTTTTCTAGAAACAGCACCATTGGTCGTTTGAAAATTTACAGGCACTTTAACCATCCTAACTTTAACTTTCTGTGAAATTTTCACTGAAATTTATTGCCAAATAGTCGAGATGTGGTCAATTCTTCGACAAAGCTGTTATTTCTGTTCTAAATATATGGAGCAGCTTTACAGCAAAACAAACTTACCCAGAAATTTAGAAATGGATGCGATATGGTTCCACCTTTTACTTTCAACAGCATAGTGTTTACATAGTCATTCTCTACAATAGAAATAACTTATCTTATCATTTCTCACAGGTAGATAAAACTTGCTCCGAGTTATTGCTACAATTGGACAAAATTTGTGCAGATATTTCCGATAGTTAAGCAAAATTTAAATTGCTATTTCCGAAAACGACAAATTTATATCGTCACTTGAGTCATTCTTAAATGTAGACAAAATTATACTGTAATTTCCTCGAGGAAAAATAAAATTACGGCGTTAGTTCCTTACACACGCACCTTTATTTCTCACAACAATAGGCAGGGAATATCGAAGAGAAAGATAGACAGTATGCGGTAATGGGTTAGTGAAATCGAAAAAGATGAACCGTATGCATTAATGGGTTCGTGCCGTTGAGATAGAAGGAGAGTATGCGTTCATTGGTTTGGGCCGGCAAATATGATGGACAGCATGAGATAATGGGTTAAAGGCGAGGAGAAAGATGGACAGCATGCGATAATGGGTAAATACCGAGGAGAAAGATGGACAGCATGCGATAATGTGTAAATACCGAGGAGAAAGATGGACAGCATGCGATAATGTGTAAATACCGAGGAGAAAGATGGACAGCATGCGATAATGAGTAAATACCGAGGAGAAAGATGGACAGCATGCGATAATGTGTAAATACCGAGGAGAAAGATGGACAGCATGCGATAATGGGTAAATACCGAGGAGAAAGATGGACAGCATGCGATAATGTGTAAATACCGAGGAGAAAGATGGACAGCATGCGATNATGCGATAATGGGTAAATACCGAGGAGAAAGATGGACAGCATGCGATAATGGGTAAATACCGAGGAGAAAGATGGACAGCATGCGATAATGGGTAAATACCGAGGAGAAAGATGGACAGCATGCGATTATGGGTAAATACCGAGGAGAAAGATGGACAGCATGCGATAATGATTAAATACCGAGGAGAAAGATGGAAAACATGCGATAATGGGTAAATACCGAGGATAAAGATGGACGGCATGCGATAATAGGTTAAATCGAGAGCCGGCTATTGTGGGGCCCACAAAATTGCTGCTGAAGGGCTAGATTTCACGTAACAGAGAAGGGGAGTTAGGGAAGGGTCGAGGCCTGACAACAACTGTAGACTGTCTACCCTCACTGGAGGGGAGACCAGCTGATGTATGGCATTCATTCGGCTGGTCCATGAGCGTTTGGTAAGTCCCGCTCGAATATAGTGCAGCAGATGTGTAATTGATGAGCGTTTGGTAAGTCCCGCTGGAATATAGTGCAGCAGATGTGTAACCCATGAGCGTTTGGTAAGTCCCGCTGGAATATAGTGCAGCAGATGTGTAACCCATGAGCGTTTGGTAAGTCCCGCTGGAATATAGTGCAGCAGATGTGTAACCCATGAGCGTTTCGTAAGTCCCGCTGGAAAATAGTGCAGCAGATGTGTAACACATGAGCGTTTCGTAAGCCCCGCTGGAATATAGTGCAGCAGATGTGTAACACATGAGCGTTTCGTAAGTCCCGCTGGAATATAGTGCAGCAGATGTGTAACACATGAGCGTTTCGTAAGTCCCGCTGGAATATAGTGCAGCAGATGTGTAACACATGAGCGTT
>LQNS02278070.1:2841731-2854712 GCA_001587735.2 Parhyale hawaiensis
TGTACCATGATATAGTGTCACGACCATGTACCATGATATAGTGTCACGACCATGTACCATGATATAGTGTCACGACCATGTACCATGATATAGTGTCACGACCATGTACCATGATATAGTGTCAATGCAATTTCCCTAACAGAATTTTTTACCACCCCAGGAGTTGTTGTAGGGTTCTAACTGCTAGGGCGACCTAGAATTTTGTTAGGATATGAGACGGCATTTGGAAGTTGGTATACGCCACGAAATTTCTAAATTCGTTTCTGAAAAACGACAGTTCATTTGCCAGTGTTACTAATGACAAAATGAAGTACGTTTTTGAGAAATTATGTATAAATCAGGATTGCAGGAAAAGTTTCTTAATTTGAGAATACAACAGCAATGTGCTTCATGTATGATAAAGGATGAACATTTCGTTGCTTGTGTAATTGAGTGAGCATGCGTGATTGAACAATATATCAATCTGTGCAAGCACACACTTCGTTAGTGCACGTGTAGGCAATTACTTGCAAATATGTTTAAGACGACGTATAGACGTGAGAAAGTAGGTACATAGTGAACAGTAGGGTATATAATTAACTGACAGTGAGTACTTACGTCTTCAGCTAGATGAGTCTGTATACCTGGACTTGCATGTAAAAATAATTGTGTATGACCTTCACGTATCTAGGCTTTAAATCAACCATGATTTTCATCTTAACTTTCTAAAATTAATTACAGGTAATTGAAATGATCTAAAACAGTTGTGTTCCATTTTGAATTCATGATTACAAGGTATATTTCAGTTGTAATGGTGATTTATTTAATTTGAATATAGATATTGAAACTTGAGGGAAATTATTAATGTCTCTTTCAGTGATGTCTGCCATTTCAACGCATCACATAATGTATACAATTGGAAGTGAACCATAGCGGGCTACATATAAAACTGAATAAAAACAGAAAGGTTTCGAACCTGCAGCCTCCATAGACGAGTCTATGCCAGATGGTTACTTTCAGTTGCATCAGAAATTATAAAGAGTAAGAACCAACTACATTTTTTCGATGACCTGCAAGGCAAAGCGGTCGCGGGGTTTGAACCGGGAACTTTGGGTGCAGCGCTGCTCCTCGAGTTCAGTAGTAATGAGTAAAAATTTATCATTTCAAAGCACTTACTCGATCGTGGGTTAAACATCCTCAGTAATCTTCAACCATCCTCCGCGAGGGTGTATGGGCGCTAGTGGTGGCTGCCCAATCGGAAATTTATAGGCATTTATCGGTTGCCTATGAGAAGATACTGAAAGGTATCCGATAATATCGGACATATGCCTATCAATTTCTGATTGGGCTTGCGCGAGACGAGAGAGGCGTAGAACTAAGAGACGTATGCCATATCCTGAGTTTGGTAAACAAAGGACAGTAAAACGAGGAACAGAAGCTTTTAAATGTACATGTACAAGATCATATCCCTTACAGTACAACTTAATCTCTTCTTAATAGGATCCTGAATATCTAAGACATAGGGCCTATCAAGTACACATATTGTGTTTTCATCTGATTCTCGGAACTGCACGGACCCTAGTACGCAAGTGAAATTATATTAATAGTTATGAAATAAGGGTAAGTTTCACGACAGGGAAAAGAAGTAGAAGAGTAATGATAACTATATATATTATATATATATATGTATATCCCTTATAAGTAAAGTCGCCAGCTACGAAACTATGCACTGGTTCGTGCTGCAGAAAAATCCCCCTTAAAGCAAAAAGAATATGCCTCTGGAATCGACCAAGAATTGTCTGACCTATAGCCTAGTTCACGGAATGCTCTTGACAACTGTGCTCCCCCAATCTTCCCAATATCTGGATAGACGAGTAATCTATGAACGGCAGAAATGCTGAAGCTGCATTGTTGAGCAGCAAGACTTCCACCCTGGCTTATAGACTTCCCTGGCTTATTAAGCACTCCTCATCACTCTACCACCAGGAAGTATCAACAGTAATTGTAGAGACCTAACCCAAGCACTAGCAGACAAGTTTTTTCAACTCGCTACTAAGGTGAATTTACTATTGATGACGTCATCTATACCCAAGAGCAACGCTTAGATTACTCACGTGATCGCATACCATGAACTGCGCCTGCAATAAGGACAACCGCGTATTATGTTACTAAAGTGACGTCATCAGCGTAACGGAACTGAAGCTCGCCCTGGGTTGGCTGAACACGCAATTTTATTTTGGATAAAAGTAGGTCTTTTAGCTTAAAATATCCACTGCTGGAAACTAAAACCCTAGCAGAAACCTACAGTCCGCAGCATAGTGCAACCTCACGCCGCAAGAGTACGACAAACACTGAGCCAATGCTCCCTTTTAGACAGAACCCTGATCAAGCCTCGGACAGACACTGCTATCAAACACGGTACTGTTGCCTAGACTGTCTCGCATTCACAGCCCTACTTTTCCATGCTGTACAAAATTTCAGAAGGTTAGTAACTATAAATTTAGGCCTTAGCGCCTAAGTACATCCGTCCGTATCCTGGCTGCGCTATATTTTTTACTTTTTTTTCTTATTCTCCTCCTCCTATGCAATCACCGGAGTGAGACAGGCAAGATCAGGAAGCAAAGAATGCAACGGGAGGACTCAATAGGACTGAAATAAAACTTAGCCGTGACCGCACGAAGCCAATTTGCGTCACATCGAGGAGTCGAAGTCTTTGAATGTGGGACCTCAGACCTTCGTAGGTTGTTTTCTTGAACCATATCACCGTATTGTTTTTTTTTTTTTTTATTATGTTCATTCAATCTCCCGCTCATGACTGGCCAGCTACTTCAGACGCAAAACACTGTAAAAAGTTGCCAAGTACAGAAAGTTCGAGCAGTGGGCTAACTGTTACTGTGGTTTCTTTCGCGTACAGAACTGGCTATAACGCCATTTATATTTGTTGGTAAGGACTAAATATGTTCTGTGAAGAGCTCCGCGAACTGAATATGAAGTGTAGATAAGGCTTCAGTTAAAAAAGAAGTTGAACAATTTTTCTATGGATATTTGTTTATTGTTCAATTAGTATATATTCTCTTAATTTATTTACTACGCTCCAAAAGAGATAAAATTCGCAATTTAAGATGATTTTTCTGGTGAAATTAGTTAAAATACTCATAGGCTGCTCAGCCATAGATTCGTCGATGTGACTAAATTGATGAAGTCTGTTTTTTATGCTATTTTCTCGTCAGTCCTCCCTTCACGCTCTTGCTTCCTGGGCAAGATAAGAATGCTTCTATACCGTTATCTCACTGTTGAATTATGATGTTTTATGCTCAAAATCGCGCCCGTTATTGAAGGTTCTTGAGTTCTCACTTGAAGAGTAAAATTATAATAGGAAGGCTGAACGAAAGATACTGACCCTTAGCTAATGGTACACATTTTCCAGAAATTTATTAGTCAAGTCATAGACTTCAACAACCTACTAAACTAAATCAAAAAGTGTTAGTTATTTAATCATTCATTGGGTAAGTTACCAAATGTGGTCGTTTCTAAAACGCTGTTCACACTAGAGCGCTTTTCAATTTTCCGGTAATGAGTTAAGAAAACATATGTAGTAAACTATGAGGCTTTTTTATTTTTATTTCATAGCTACTGTATTTGCATGAGACACAGACCTTACCATTCATCCTCTTGCCGTACATGTGTTGAACATTTGCTATGATGAGCAATTACTGCACAAATGTTGATATCAGACCGGGAAAAGCGTTCAATCCTCTACTGCTGGTTCCAATGCCTAAAGAAATACCTCCATCATTCAATAATAGCCACCCAAGCACTAGATACGATAGTACAACCCGCGATACATACTTTCTCTCTCAATAGGTTGCATAGTAGTTAGTATATATATATTACATGACAGCTAGAATCCTTGTGAAACTCTTTTGATTACGCAGCATAACATTCAGCAATGCGTCTTTTTCCCCCTTTTCGGGAGCATCAATGAGCATAGCATTTCTGTACACGCTCCCTGGCAGCTTAGGAGCGTTTATTTTTTTGTACCTATGTACAATAAACAATTTGCTACCTCTCTATCTGAATTTTTAGCCCATTATCATGCATAATTACGCGGGGTGCATGGAAAGTTTTAAGCACCGCTGTATCTGTATAAGAAGCGTTGATACGTGGTCAAACCTATGATTTTTTTTAAGTTCAATCTTTTGTAAGTAATCTGTCTAAAAGTTGGAAATAAAATTGAAAAATAAATTATCAAATATCCCTTAGCCCTTTTAATTTTTTCTTGTGCTCAAAACTTTTCATATACCACGTGTAGATACGGCTTACTATACATATATTCGTAAACATGGGTAAATACTTATAGCCCAATAATTCCATCAGTAATTCATGGGCTTTACGCAATGTCCCGTAAATTTATTTATATATAATATCAGCTCTTTACATAAGAAAACTACAAGTGATTAACTTTAAAAACGTTATCTATTTTCATGTCATATTACTTTGAATTTCTTTATATATTGTAGAACATTTTCCATATCTTAACGAAAAATATGGGTTACATATTCGTTGAACCTCTTTAATAAATTCATAAAATTTTCGTGTGTATGTAGTTTGCATTTAGCTGATTATTGAAAATTTTTAACTGCTGATATTTGTTTATAAGGTCGTGAAATAGATGTATTTAAGTTCTTTTACATTTCGCTGCCAAGGTACTTCTTTATGCACCCTATAAATGCCTATAATCAGAATCCAGGGGTAACACGCGAAGCATCTGCACATCATCTACCGCTATATTTCTCAAACTTTATTACCAGCTACGTCCTGCTTCAGGACTACATACAGTGACGTCATCACCGACCGCTTCAGCCTAAGATATGCGACACTGACGTAGCTCGTATGATATTAAGTTAGTGCGACAAAACTCATAATTTGGCACAAGCAGCATTCCTGTACAGTATGTTCATCTTTATACAACCATAATCTTAGCGGGAACTTGGAATAATATTCTAACTTTTTAAAGCTTCAGTTAAAATTCCAGTTTCGGGAGAATGGCACAACCTGTTATGTTCCGTTCCGTAATGATACGGCGAAAATTAACGGAAGGGCGGGATATTAAGTAAGCTTTTCAATAATATTTTTAGGTTCAGTGCATAAATTGTGTCTAAGCGTGCAGTACAGAACACGGAGAATTCACACGCAGAGTAAACGTTTGTTTTCTCTGTGTATCCATTCGGGATTATTTCTATCATACTCTCCCTACGAAAGTGGCTTTCAGCGTCCAAGTGAAGTGTCAATATAAATTAGTCAAAAGTTTCAAACAAACACATTTAGTTGAGATGAAAAACAGATAGTTCTCAATAGTATTACGGTACATGTATGAAGTCCGTTAGCCAGAAACTTCAACTTGGTTTTTCGTTAAGTTCAGTTCTACATTTACTAGAAAAATAATAATAGTAATATTGCTCATTTATTATCTCACTAGAGTGGTGCACCGAACGAGGTTTCCTTTTGCCGTAATTCTAAAATTTTAAAGATTTGGTTGCAAAAAGAGCAGGAGAGACAGTCGGTTGCAAGAAACAATTTGGGAACCCCCTCGCCTCTTGGTGCCGGAGTTCCCCGCGCTGTGTAAATCCGTTACGCTGCGTTCCAGACTCGAACCTGGGCCTCCTAGGGCGCGATGCAGGGACTCGGTCACTTTGCCACAGAGAAGGTCACTGTGCGCTCTACAGGAAGCCCTCGATGCAAGTCACACGCGGTTACACAGCTTGCTATATTTATGTTTAAGATATTTATAACCAAGTGTTTAAAATGCTGTGTGTACTTGCGAATCAAGAGTTCACACTGTATATCGGATTCGTGGACTTGGGAAAACTTGGAACTTTAGGCAAAAATTACATAAAATAAATATGATGTCTAGTAGGACTTGCTGTAAATTAAATTGTGAATCATATGTTTTGTACCTCACAACGTAATTTGTTTGGTTGTGTGACTTGTATCATCGGGTTGTATAAACTAGTGAGTTCTTAGCGTAATATGGTGTTGATAACATGACCTATAGAGAATATTGTGCTACATATTATCATTATTATTATAATCTCGGTAAATTGTACCCTATAAAATCATTGAAAAAATTCAAATCCGCCCAGAAAATTTAACGGATTGCTGCTTATTAAGAAGTGTTATCCTGTTTGTCAGATTTTAAAAATTTCTGTCATGTAAACAGCGTTGAGTATTTGCCCTCTGTCCATATTAGGTTTTGTTTTGGCAAGCTGCTCGTTGCCTGTGCCACCTATTACATATTTGTATGCACAGTCGTAAACTACACAGGACTTGATGGCCTTCTCCTACCCAATATAGGTCCTGCTGCTAATCGATGAATCTGCGCTATAATCTTTTAGCATTAATTTTGCTACCTTAAACAGATAACAAACAGTTCAGGAAGGCGAAAAGAATGCATTTATTAGGGAGGAACGCGCATTTATCAACAAATTCCATCCATAAAAGGAAGATTTATTCAAGTTAATTTTAGGTTATCGATCGCGGCGCCTTAAAATGCAACGAACGACTTTCACCGACGACCTGCATTGTGGTATTTAAGTTTCTCGCTCATAAGCACTATCTTTTCTTCACCCCAAAAATTCTGTTTCTTTCGAGGTCCCAAAATTAACTTGAAACAAAAAGTTTGTGAAATTTTATCTGGCCATCTGCCCTGGGACCTATTTATATATTTTTATTAAACCATCAAGTACAGGATAGTACAGTTATGAGGTATTGTGTTATCCATGATGTAGTTTATCGTTCTTAATCGATGTTCACCGTCTGGTACACAAATTACAATATCTGAATTTTTTCGAATAGTCTTTGCTTGAATAATACACGGGTTCAATTGACGAAATCGTAAGGAAAAGTTGATCTTGCCTTGCCAACATATCCTTTTCAGGGCCTAAACTTACAGCTTTTTACATTTACTGCATGTATTTTCCCCGCATAATATAATAAACATGATACTATTAATAATATTTAAGTATTTATACGTTTCTTGCAGCAGCCGTTTTAACGCATTTTATTAATATTGCCTCCATCCCTTTGGCTCCCATGAATATCTATTCGAAGTTGCAATTAATTAACATTATTATAAAATATTTGTCAGTGGTACTTTAACAAATAGTGATTCCTCCAGTTAGGTTTATGCTAGCTTATTTTCTGCTAATAACCTTTGTTCACTTCTGGTATTAAATACGCAACGTTCTAAATAGTACTATTCCTCCAAACTTTCTTACTATTCCTGCTAGGTTTACCATTCAATAATGGTAAACTATTATTTTCTTACGTTATGGTATCTGCGTCGTGATCTTGTACAAGTAGTGGGCTAATGCACTGATTTTACTGTATTGAAGAAAATAATTAGTTAAAACATACCATTAAATGGAAAGCCCGTTGTATACATTTCTTAGGGCTCTCAACGAACCAGTCATTGGCTGTACAAAATAAAGAAACATTTATTAACCGTTTATCTCAACATAGCAGAGTACTTTATACTTCAATCCATAAATTGGCAGAATAGTTTTAACTGAACAATAATAGTTGAATAGAGCTTGTCGGTTTTTTAAATTGTTTATTTATTTATTTATTCATTTATTTTTAGACTAGATAGCTGGCAGGAGACGGACCAACAGACCCATACCCAGAGAGCAGCCGGGACTTACGTTCCGGCCCTCTATGAGCTATCTCCATTGCATCAGAGTCATGGAGATATCTGAGGTGTTTATTTTACCGAAAATTATTTTACGCCTTCCAAATACTAGAAAGTTTTATATATACAGTATCTGATGGTAACATCAAAAGAAATGAGTAATAACAAGTTCTTCATTGGTGCTGCTAACCGTAAGCAATGATATATCCCCGCCTCAGCTGCTAGGTTCCAAACTCTGGAGCACCAACAGGACCACCAACACCGCAAGGACAAAAACAGATACGAAATATGAACAGAAAGCAGTGACCTTCCAGATCGAAGCATACATTTTTTAAACATTCCCCAGTCAGATCTTTCACTTAAATATTTCACCAGAATAAATTACAAAGTCTCTGTGTCTTAGCAAATGAGAACCATAGTAATATTAAAGTAAACTACGACATTGATTGATATTGATTTTGGTTCATCTCGTAGATATATCTATTTGCGGCTCCGTACTTTTCATCCACCATTCGTATTAAGGTAAATCCTTTTTTAGTTTTCTGATAAGGTTAGTTGGATCTGCTCATTATTATTTTCCTCGAAAATCGCAAACAAGAATGTTTAATTTACATGCAACAGTCAGTTTCATTCTTAACAAAATTCCTGGCCTCCCAAGCATCTAAACTCACATGCCTGTATCTTGTAAGGCCAAGAATTTTATTAGGGATGCAACGAATGCCTTACAATAGCACAAACCGTTCTACGAGCCAGTAAATCTATACTGATTCCACTCTACAAGTAAAAAATCAATTACAACAGTGCCACTCTCCCATATTTCTATCTTATGAACTATTAATATGAAACGAACTATTCGCCAAGTGACGGATTCACACTTACGACTTTCGTCGGTGATATCAATCTAGAGTCAACTCAACGCTTACCATGGTGTTCCAACACTTTTAGTTGAAGCCAGGGCAACGTAATAAGGTTAGTTGAGTTGACTTTATGGTGATAGAGCTGATGAAAGTCGTACCTGGGCACCCTGTTTTACGCTTCCAAAGAACAGGTGAGTGAGAACAGCAGAAAGAACTTACAGACATTTTCAGCTGACTGACTGCCTGTTGGGGGCCTTGGGTCAACAGCCGTCTGTACGTATCCAAGATACCGTTCAAGGGGCGGTAACAATACTACTCCCGCCGTTCATTTAAAAAATTCCTCATAGAAGCACTGTAACCCAGAAATAATAATCCATCAAGTGGAAAAAAAATGTGGGCCATTAAACGAATCAATATATGCTAATAAATATATGTACATCGGCCGGCTCCCGTATCAACAAGAAAGTTGAATATAACGAGGTGACAACGGCTTGAGCCATGGCTGAACAACTTAACAGGTTAACTCATCACTTGACCATTTTGAGACGGTTCTGCGCATCTCCTCGTATGACGTCAGGTGGAGCGAAAAACGTCGGTGTTGCGCAAGTATCAATAGTATTCCTGATTCATTTATAGCATTATATCCGCTACCATGGGCTTATAGTTGATATTTGGCTATTTTAAATTCAGATAAGAGAATTTGGTGAACCTTCTTCGTTTTCCTGAAGCTCCGGAGTGGGGAAAAGTGAGTTTTAACACCAAAAGAGCATACTAAGTTTTCGCTCTCACCGATAATATCTACTGTACTTTTGAGTTTTTTTTTTTTTTTTGGCCTCAGCAAAGTGATAAACCACTTCGTAGTAATTATGAGTAATTCAGTTTTCCCTCCGAATTTCCGAGCAACCACAGACAACACTAATTTCTCTCAAAGAATTCATGAAACTTGAAACAAAATCTTTCGTGTTATACTTTGAACGCTTGTCGAGCCAAGTGGTCGTTAATAATTACGTTTCTTTCGGAAAACTTGAAAGAAAATGGGATGTCGGGGAAACTGTTTAATTACAAGGAGGAAACCTCCTTTGACCGACTGATATATGAAGCTTGAAATAGTAAGAAAACCCTTCCTCCGTTCAACAATTTGCAATATTCTGATAAGAAAAGCTCTTTAAAATACAAATTTCACGAGTAAAGTTTATAAATCTGTACTTACAATTACTTTTAGAGCGTTTAATACTCCACCAATAAACGTATGCAGCTGTAGTTTTCTTCCTGTAAGTCATGTTCTTCCGCGGTAATTTTTCATGGCGGAGTGCACTGATATATTAAATGATACATGATGATTGCAAAAAAGCCATACCAATGCTTAGGAAGCCCTAGGTATGTTGCTATAATTGATGTCTTCGTCTTTCAACCTAACTGTTTGACATTTTATTTACTTCTTTTTAGCAAACAGATTTTTGCATCGCACAGTAAACAGCTGTGATTTAGCTGAAATGATTACCCTTCTTTTTTCTTCATAGAAGCCCACGCTCACCGTATTTATAAAGCAAGTATCAAGTATGAACTAATTAACACTGTTTGCTATCTATCTCTCCATTTGACGTCACAGGAGTGGGCGGGGCTTAACACCTACCTGCACGTGAGTTAACCTGTTCGTTGTTCAGTCATGGCTTGGGCGATCTGAAACTTAAACTTCCGACAAGGCTGACACGCTGATTGGCTACACTGTTGGCTGTGGGCCTGTGATTTGTTGGAAGGGATGACTGAGAGCCTGTGATTGGTGGGAAGAGCAAAGCAACCCAAAAACAAAGAAATACCCTCCACAGTAAAGTGGATGTGCGTGTGGTCCTTCCTTCTCTTAAATCTCCTCGGTTAAAAGTTAGTATTTGTATGTCCTGCCTGAGAATCAAGTTTTATTTATGTGCCTCTAAGTTAAGTTAGGCATCCTATTTTAGCTGAACCGAACAGAGACAAACCTATTCTGACTCAACCTTACTTATTCTAAACCTAACACATTCACTGAGATAGGCCCCCAACTACGCTGGGACCCGTTGGATCGTGTTAGAGTTTGCTTGTAATCACTTCCATCGGTAGTATTCAATTCAACTAAATGCTAATTAGAGAAGCTCTCCGAGAGCGCACACCTATACCAAGAAAAGAAAATGCTATAGAAAACTTCAAAAATCAAGGATTTGCCTCAGATCATCTACAATATTTTATTATCTGTGATTCGTGGTATAATTACCAGTTCCTGTAAATTTCGTAAGAATCTATTCGTCATTTTGAGATATTTTGCTAACGGAGAGATAAAAAATCAGATCCCGGCAAAAAATAAGCTCCTGAGTTGAGGTATTTATTATTACTACATGTGGCTAGCAATGGGTAAAGATATATATAATGACTCTCAGTTGAAGATTCTTCATTCGTTGTGCGATAACGAATTAAAACGTACTAAACAGTTCAAACAAAATTAAGCTAGCTAGACTTGCTTGTTCATTCATACATTACAGTTCTACTGTTGTTCTCACTCTCTTGCTTCAGCTTAGCTTATGTAATCTTACAAAGTTCATTATAATTACATAATATATAAGAGCATGATTTATCCACATATGATTTGCGACCTGTTTTGGAGTACGCTAGAACTCTACAATGGTTTATTTCTAGTCTCCATAGCTGAGTGTAGGCAAGGCCTCCTAAAATACAAACCTGAGTCTCTACGTCACAAAGTTGGACCGATCTGTACAGTCCCGCCACAGACTGTTGGGCGCAGCCTGATTTTTTTTTTTTTTTGGGGGGGGGGGGCATGTTCAGTATATTTCGGGCTTATCTCAATAGAAAACTCAAACTATTGTAATGTTGTAACTTGTAAGTAGTTTGAAGAAAATTTTTTATCCATGTACGTCCAAAATATGTAGAGTAAGTACCATTAATGCCGGGCTGCGTCTAATAATTTCTTTTACAGCGCCTGTACGCAATCGGGCCACTTTTGAGGCTCAGACCCATGCCTGTACTTTGGGCGGTCTTGATGTAGGGATCTATAGTATTTGTAAAATTCGTCCAATTACAACTGTTGGGGTTCACTTTTAGGTGAGGCTCGTTTGGATTGGTCCTGACGGAAGTGAATAGATTAGGATAGGTTCGTTTCAATTAGAATAGGTGCCTTGCCTAACTTATAGGCACACATAGGGCACGTTCGATAAGGTCAGTAAAGTCGATCCAAGCTAAGCCCACTTGACTTAACTTGCCCGAAGCAGTAGACAAGTGCTTGGCTTCGACCAATTTATTCAAATTTCAGGCGTTGTCTCAAATTTTATTACCTGTAGGAAAGCTAAGAACTCAGTCCTACTCTATAAAATGGAGATTTCAGTCGCTTCAATAGAGTCGGGTGACTTCTAACATCTGCAATTTAAATTCAATGAGACGAAGCCAAAGTTCCTGCCTGCAGGTCCGGACAAGTTAAGTCGAGTGGACTTGGCTTAGAGCGACTGTGACGTCCCAATCGAATTCGCCCTCAGCTCGCCTGAATCTGAGGCAGACCACATCCCACACCGGCACCAAACTGTGCCAACGAGAGCTCACAGCAAGCGTGTAGGATTTTCTGCATTTCGTCCCGCTAAACCTGAACAAATAAGTCCAGCTAACTTTACAATTACAATATTAAGCGCATACAAACGTAGCTGTCATTTTACAATCGTGTTAACATATCAATTGGAAATCTCGATGGAAGTGCCAACATATCCAACTGTTTCAACTGTGCCATTATCTCATGCCGAGACCACACTACGCAATCGCACGCCCAACTTACGAAAGAACGCGAGCTAGCACGTCGTTCACGAAACCATAGCTACACTAACGAATTTACTGTGCATCGCGAAGACATGCGAGCTGCGTATTCGCTCATCAAGTTGGACGTACGATTGTGTAGTGTGTCTCCGACATTACGAAACGAACAAAGAGACTCAATTCACGGATGAGTTGAGAAGCTCCAGCACCTCCAAGAGGAATATTAGGGCATAATGCTAGTTCTACTCACGATAGTTCTGTTCACGAGACTATCATTTCTGCACTACAGTTCGCTAAGATCTAAGATATTTTCCTACATTAATTGCAGATATGTTTGAGAAATGAGACTTTTACAATGAGACGAAGAATTTTGGTTATGTACAATACAATTAGAGAAAACTAATGTCACGGTGAGTCAAAGCTGCCCCTATCGAGTGACAAAGTTCACCCTAGCGCTAGATAAAGTTGCCTCTACTGAGAAACAGAGCTGCCTCTGCCCTCAAACAAAGCTGCCTGTACAGGGAGACAAAGTTGCCTCAATCGTACGATATAGTTGAATCCAGAGTGAGACAAAGTTTCTTCTGCAGTGAAACAGAATAATCTCTGCCTTATGACAAAATTGTTAATGGTCAATATGGAGAGACAAAGTTTCCTTGAGCTTGAAACAGATTT
>LQNS02278070.1:2854812-2866277 GCA_001587735.2 Parhyale hawaiensis
ACAAACTGTCCCATCCCTCACAATGCCCGTCACAGCTGCAGCACAGACTGTCCCATCCCTCACAATGCCCGTCACAGCTGCAGTACAAACTGTCCCATCGCTCACAGTGCCCGTCACAGCTGCAGCACAGACTGTCCCATCCCTCACAATGCCCGTCACAGCTGCACAAGAATACCTTTCAAGTACCGTACGGACTGACGAGCCTGAAAGAAGAGGAGCAAGTCGAGAGCCAGAGGAACCAATGAGCCGGAGCCATAACGATATACACACACTCGTGGGGCCCCGCTTTTGGTTTTGCCTTCTTTTAGGGATTTGGTCGTTAGCAGACACTGCGATTTTGCTGGATTGCAAGGCTGGGTTTGGAAAACGGTTGGTTTTCTGAGGAATTGAAGAAAAGCGTGCACCGAACTCGCTAACTTTACGGGTCTCATACTAACTAGACACGGGGGACCAGACGTGGACATAGGTACCTGTATAGATGTTTCGTTTTATGGCATATGCAATATCTTTATTCCGATGTTTATGCAGCGCTCCAACTGTTTTCCGTCAAATGTATATCCAGCAAAATATACAAATGACGACAGGTGCAAGGATGACGTGACATTCCTGAATGTTCCGCGCTGAATTTCTTACGTTTGCGCCGGAAACATTAGAGCTATTGTGGACAAACGTACAAGAAACGAGAAAGATACATCATAGCGTAATCTTAAAGTAACTTACCTCTTTAATTGCCGCTGAGATGAAGGTTAAGTTTTGCCAACTGTTTGTTTGTCCCTCTGTCTCTCTGTCACTAGAAGAACTCTAAAACTTATTCGCTGAGTTGCATGAAATTTGCTGGGAACGTTAGGAATGTTAGGAAAAACAGTTTTGGTTAAGAACCGTTCAACCGTTTCTTTGTCTGCCTGCTTTCTCTTGATAACATAACTGAAAAAGATATTCACGGATCATCATGAAATTTGCAGGATTTGTTAAGAATGTTACAAAGTCCTAATGAATATTTTTTTACTATGATCTCTTCAGCCGTGTGCCTATTAGTTCCTGCGCTGTTCAGTAGCGTGACCCTAAAAGTTAAGAACGGATATTGATGAACGTTGCAAAAATAGTTAGGTTAGAAGTGAGATAAGGCACAAAAGCTAAAAAAATATTAGTGGTGCTCACAGCTGCAGTGTCAGACTGAAAAAGTTGTGGACGGATCTTCACGAAAATTAACAGAACTGTTCAGTGTGCGTGAGATAAGAGGCACAAATTACAAAATTTTGGTGTTGATAAAAAAAAAATCCTCGTTTCCGAAACAATTTGAAATTTTCTCAACATTTTGCTGTTTGTCGCAGGTATGCGTTCTCAGAATGCTTCTCTAGTTTGATAATAATACTAAATCAAATAAATCTAGACTGTTTGTTGAAGGAAAATTCACTTAAAAGGACAACTTTTTATGATTTCTCCATAAAGAGTATGTGCGCTCGTATCTAACTAGAAACAGAGAATGGGTTTATTAAAACAACCAACATGTGCAGTAATTTACTAGCAAAATAAAGCACATGTTCTTTAGTGCAACAGACCCGTTCTCTCTTTGTGTTTGTAAGTCGTATAAGTAAGTATACAGGTAAATAGAGAAAAAAAGAAACTTCAATAGAAATCTCAGTTTCCTTTGAGACCGCCACTATATAATTCTCCTTCCTGCCAGCCTACCTCACTGCTAGTTTTTCATATTTATTCTCACACTAACCCACGAATTTTTCAACCCACATTCGTGCATAAAATTAGTATGCACTTCACAAACACAGTTGCCTAATAGCCGGTGTAGTATCCGTGCTACAGGGAGCTGCTTAGATGACTCGTCATAACTCAACACAAACTTGACAGAGATAAGACTACTTCTCGGATTCCCCCTAGAGCACCAACAATTAAACGTTTAATAGCTCAAAAAAGTGCGTTTTATTCCTCGCAGATTTTGACAGGATGCTGCTGCTGCAACGATGTGAAAGCGAGGATGTGTAGGCAACAGTATCGCTCTCCATACGTACGTGTGTCCACAGTAGTCTGGGGATCTTTGGTCTCTACCCATTGGGGTATGTCTGTTCGACTTCAGTGTACATCTAGAGTGCACTGCATACAAAGCTTTGGTATGCTATATTGGTCATGCGACGGTTTCGCAGAAAGAAATAGAAAATAAAATAAAGACACTTTTCAGGTACACGTAGAGTTGTATCGAAAATGTACGACTTATAGTTTATCGCAAGAGTTTCATTGGATTCAAAGAATGGCTTATATTATCATTAGGTACATATTACATTACATTGTTGCTTATTGTGGCCTCTGTCTTTTACTGTACGCTCTGCCATCGACTGTACATGTACTGCCGGGGACACACTAGGCATTTACACAGACAACTTGCTGCAAGACCATCAAGATAAAAGTTTCTAGTGGGCCTTGCTTGAAGCAAGGATGCGAAACTAGGACGTCATTTATGCCACGGTATCTACGTTACCAATTTTAAATACATATCGAAGGGGCCAGCCAGCTGCTCATCCTAGCAACCAGTTGGGAGTATAAATACATATCTGGCCCCGGCGTGGGACCGTTTGTAGCCGGGGCCATAACGCAACACCCTGAGTTAAGTCTTATCGGAATATTCGACCCTAATCATGAGACTAAGACCGTATTTTCTTATCCTGACTCTAATGTAGTCAGTGTACTCTAGTTTTCTTACTTGCAGTGTTACTAACCGAAGTGTTGCCATACAGCTGTCGCAGAGCAACGCGTCCCGTGTGGTGCTGCGGTCTCTGAGTTTCCGCTCCACCGGACTGTATCGCTGCGAAATTTCAGCTGACGAATCCTTCAACACACTCAACCAGTTCGGGAGACTCATGGTGGTGGGTGAGTACTCCTTCTTCATGTTCTTGTGCCTGAGTCCCATGTTGGTACGCCCATCACCTACTGGCACTCATGGAGCCTTGCAGATACTTTTGAAGATTTTAAAAACGGTTACTTGGTGGGGTCTTGTGTTGCTAGTGATGTTATATGCCGGGTTCACACGACTGTCAACTGAACGCGTTCACTCAGCCCAAAGTATCAACGCGTTGCTGTGTCCGTTTAAAAGACAGAGAAGTGCGCGGCTTCCTCAGTCCCAGTTCACCGCAAATTCGTTCAGCTATCCTACACTTTACTAGCGACACTTTACTAGCGCCACTTTACTAGCCACACTTTACTAGCGACACTTTACTAGCGACACTTTACTAGCGACACTTTACTAGCGACACTTTACTAGCGACACTTTACTAGCGACACTTGCTGAAGAATTCGACTTGACGGCCAACATTTTTATGAATGTTTCGGCAGTGACGCAGTTGTGCTTCTGAGAACACGTCGCAACATTCGAGTGATAAGCCGGAAGAATTCTTTCATTTGTGTGCAGTGTGAACCAGCCTTAATCCTCTCTCTCATGAATTAAAATGTCTTTCCCTTATTAGTAGCACTATTTGCCAAACTATGACAGAAAGGGTAAAGAAAGCACCATCAGAAAAGAAATGGAGGCAAGGGCGAGCATGTTGTATACAGTTCCTAGTTATTCTGTTGAGCGGTGTCCTGCCGTAGCCAAAAAGAGCATACATTTCCTAACCTAGGGCTGGATGCACGAACGGCTTGTTAAAGTAACGGTTACGTAAACTGTGCACTTACATGAAGCAGTGCCAATATCACGGCTCAGATTTTGTCACAGTTTTCCTGATACTGATCTTCACAAAGTTATGATTGAAGTACAGTAGTTTTAACCACTATATGATGCATACCTAAATAATAGACAAACTAACATGTTTACTCGAGGAGCAAAAATGCAAAACTTACATGGTTGCACTCGTGCCTGCGGCTGTACAGTTACAGTGTTTGTAACTTTACAAGGCCCCTAACTGCCACCGCCATCATTAAGTTACGTTAAAAAAATGCCGCTCTAAAAGAAATAAATTCATTTAGAGACACTAGGTGAATAAAATTATACCAAAAGTTGCAAATTGCACAGCATGGATTCTACATTGAGAAAAATGTACCAGTGTACCGACCGAATGACTTGTCTCGACGTGCTTGTGCCGCACAATATCTAGTAATATCTAGTTTTCACTCTGCTCGACGGCGCCAGGGTAGGCGCTGTAAAACTCCTTAACCAGCGACTTTCAGCTCAAAAAATTCCTCAACATAAAATCGCGAAACTGAGAAAAATTCGGAAAGTGATATACCCTAAGCTGGGAAGAGTCCTGAAATTGAGATTCTCAAAACTGAGAAAAGTCGAGAAAGTGAGACTGCCGTAACTGAAAAGACTTCTTAAAGTATGATTCCCAAAGCTGAGAAAATTGCTGAAAGGAGGACTGCATGGACCGCTTGTCATGAATTGTAACGATGGCAGACGCCGAATAAAGTGATCTATTAAAAATGTGTTGAAAAACTTACTTGGTGGTAAATTCAACAGCTTATCTTTACTTTTTCATATGGTATTCGCCATAGGAATTGCTTACCTCCACCAAGGAGGTTATGTTTTTGTCGGGTCTGTGTGTTGTCTGTTTGTGTCTGTCATCAAGATGACTCAAAAAGTTATGAACGGATTTTAATAAAACTTACATGGATTGTTAAGTATGTTAGGAGAAACAGATGACTAACTTCTGGTGAAAATATGTCCACCCTTTTGTTTGTCTGCCTATTTTTTATTAGTACCGTAACTTAAAAATAAATTAACGGATTTTTATTAAATTTACATGAGTTGTTGGATACATTACAGAGAGTAAACGATCAAATTTTTGTGATGATCTGTTTGTTCGTTCTGTTTGTCGCTGAGTTTGATTTTATATTTTTAGCGTAATGATTCAAAGAGTTAAGGTTGGATCTCTATGATATTTACAGGAATTGTTAGTAATATTAAAATATATAACTGATTAAATTTTGGTGATGATCGGTAGGTCTGTTTGTGTGTTTGACTTATGTTTGTTAAAATGCTTGTTAGCAGCATTAGGTACTGGAAAAGTTATGAATGGATTTCCAAGAGAATTACAGAAGCTGTTAATACTGTGAAAAGGCACAAATGATTAGATTTTGGTGTTGATACGAAGAAATTATGATTTCAGAGCCCATTTGGATTTTTCGTTAGCTCTGCCTTGCTTGGCGGAGGTATGTGCTGTCAGAGTGCTCTAGTTTACGAATGTGGAGGAAACAAGCGTGATGTAAAACTGGTCATATCTAAACTGGGTTACAGCAGGTTTCGCGCGCTGCGTTGTTGTGCTGAAGGTCCCGAGAACGCACCCCAGTCCTAGTGAGCGTTCTTTGTGATGCCGAATGCGATGCGCTGAGTCAGCAAATTGCTTGGTATACGCAGCTGCTGTGGGGCACTAACATACCTTAGAATAGGGGGTTTGGGTCATTGAACCTTCCGCTATTGTACCATAGTTCTTAACGACCCGTAGTAGTTTGTAGCCATGGCTGAACTACGTTAACAGGTTGACTCACGCACAGGTCGGGTTGCCAGCCCCGCCACTTCATCTCAGCTGTGACGTCACGTGGGGAGACAGACTCCAGTTCGTGTTCATTTTTTTCTACCCGTCACTTGCCTTATAAATACAGTGAGCGAGGTCTTACATGGAGGAGAAACAATGGTAATCATTTTCACACAGTCACAGCTCTTAACTTCCCCGTGCAAATATCCGTTTGTGAGATACAAAGTAACAGATTGTCAAATAAATGAGCTCAACGAGCAAGGAATCAAGTACAGCAACATAGCTAAGACTTTTTCGGCAGTACATTAACATAGGTTGTTCTTCGTCACCACATTACTGTTTTATATACTAGTGCACTCCACTGTCAAAAATACTAGCAAAATAACACGTTTTAAAAAACAATTAGGATACAGCGCCAAAATCATTTTGCAATTGAAAGTTGAAATTGGTTTGATTACTTTGATAGACTGTGTAGTGAACACTTTGCTCGCTATTGACGCAGGAGTGTAAGTTAATATATAATCTCTCAACTAAATTATTGCGTAATAGAGCATTGATAAAGGAACAATTACCAGCGAACCAATATTAAGTCACATCACTCTCAATTCTCCATGATTTTTGTCGCTGCATTGCTACCGAAAAGTTTCACTTGAACGTACATCTGGTCGGACGAGACTTGAAAGCTCTAACAGTAATTTTTAAGTACAAATTTAAGAAGTTTAGCTTTGAATTTATTATATTAAAACATTACAGGGCTAATCTTAACAAGATAACGCAATTGTCAAGCGGATGGGTGTGATTTGCCGGTCTCAGCGTTACATATCTCTATATTCCGAACAGCGAGCACTTTCTCTCTCAAGTCGATGCCACACGCTATTCAAAAGAACGAGTATCGCCATCTTTTNTCAAGCGGATGGGTGTGATTTGCCGGTCTCAGCGTTACATATCTCTATATTCCGAACAGCGAGCACTTTCTCTCTCAAGTCGATGCCACACGCTATTCAAAAGAACGAGTATCGCCATCTTTTAGTCCGAATGTTTTGATCTGCCCATTTAAATATAAATAGCACACACTTGCAAACGATATTGAATTATAATTCTCTCCAGATATAATGATACGTCGGACGGTTAACTAACGGCACTTGCGGAGTAAACTGAACTGACGGTAAACATTTTCACGTCATTTGTTGGCAATCTCAAAGCTATGGTTAGAAGAGTTCAACATAACTTTTGGACGAAAATATTGCGATACTCGTTCTTTTGACTACTAGCGTGTGTCATCGGCAACAGTAGTAAAACAATATCCCATTAAACTTGTCTCAATTTTCTTGTTGAGATAATGAAAAAACAATCCAGGCCATTCTCATTACAAACGCATTGGCGTACAAACAACGAGTTTTTTCTAATTTGAGTAATTTTCTCATAAAATTCCTGAATAAAATGAGTATTGACTGGTGTTACTTGGGTAAGCCTGAAAGGAATCAAGGACTTCTTCGGCATTACGTTAACATTGGTTGTTCTTCGTCACCACATTACTGTTTCACATACTGGTGCACTCCACTGTCAAAAATAATAGCAAAAGAATCAAGAAGCCTTTCGTGCTACACCCTGAGGACTTGTTTCCAAAGCCAAATACCTGCTAAAACGAAAAGTCTTGCGCCATTTGCGGCATCAACTACTCAGAGATGAACATTTTCCTACTTTAAGCATTGTATTGATGAGAGATAAGCTGTAATCATATTGTTGAGGCGAAAAATAGTTGGAGCACATGCGGCCTGCCACAGAGGAACGTGAGTTGGCTCATTTATAAGACCAAATGCTCTTTTTTGCAACACCAGTAGCTCTTTAAGAACACGATGAAGCTTTAATAAATTGTTATCAACATGTTCTTAACAGCCAAACATCAAACGACATCCCAATATAACGAAAAAATCGAATAAATATAAGTGAGAAATGATATCGATACTCTAATAACACTGACGATTTTCACGAGCGTTCTCCCCACGTGACGTCACACAGGGAGATGCGCAGAACCGTCTCAAAATGGTCAAGCGATGAGTTAACCTGTTACGTTGTTCAGCCATGTTTGTTGCTGTACTTACTCCTCTGGGACCAGTTTGCTCATATCTAAAGCACGAAGCAGTGCTTGTGAGTTTCCCAGTTGATGGTGCAGTAGAAATTTCAGTCCACATTCTATGTGTTCCACTGTGTCGCCCATGGGTGCACGGCAAGACGTGCTGGATTTGAGACAAAAAGTTTCCAAACATAGCTTCCGCACAGAATTCATGCAAAGCAAATCGCGTGTGGTAGTTTTGCTCCCTCGGTTGGACCGAAATGAATTTATAACACAGGTAAAGCAGTGATGAAACTGTCAATCTGACTTCATTGTATAGAGGATATGTGTTTTCTTTTTTCTGTTAGTGCTTTAATGATAAGAGCGGAAGTTGACTGAGAGATAGATACTTAGTGGGAACCATTCCACTGTTCACAACAGTCAAGAGAACGCACAAAAAGCTTTATGGAGTAGAAGTGACTAGTCACTGCGTATGACACGGCTGAACTCCTTCTCTGAAATATGCTCCTCATTCAACACTGCAGCGAGGATACTCACCATTTCACTGAAAAATACCAGCCAATATGAAGGCAAATAAGCAACTTTAAATCAACGTTACCGTTTTCCCAGAACCATGCAATTTAAATAACATTAGAGCGGGATATGTACCGTATATAATTATAATAATTAATACAAAGACACAGACGAATACGTGCCGACTTGTCTGACGGCTCAAGAGCACACCGCTGCTCCTGAGGAGCCCAATTATTTGTTTTAGCAAAAGGAGCTCACAACACAGCAGCCATTTGTACGAGTGGCTGAGCTGGTACTTGGCTGGTACGCCGAGGGTACTTGCGGTAATACGCGCCGGCTGCCACTGAGTGACTTGCTAATTAGATGTGAGCAGGTGAGCAGCGCTGAGAGCACTCCAGGTGTTGTGCTCAGCTCACTCAACTTAGTTGGATCTATTTAGGAGCGGTGTGGGAGCTGGAAAGTTCATAGTTGGATCTAACTTGGATCCAGTTGGATCTAATTGGATCGAGTTGGATCTGGTTGGATCAAGTTGGATTTAGTTCAATCGAGTTGGATCGAGTTGGATCTAGTTAGATCTAGTTGGATCTAGTTGGGTCGAGTTGGGTCGAGTTGGAGCGAGTTGGATTGAGTTGGATCTAGTTGGATCTAATTGGATCTTGTTGGATCGAGTTGGATCTAGCTGGATTTAGTTGGATCTAGTTGGATCTTGTTGGATCGAGTTGGATCTAGCTGGATTTAGTTGGATCTAGTTGGATCTAGTTCGACCGAGTTGGATCTGAGAGCCGTGAGAGAGCTGGAAAGATCATAGGCGGGTTCAGTGATGTTCCTTCAGCCATTTTTGGAGGCATCGCAGCCAAACAAAATTTGGTGCTGCCCAGAAGCTGAATTATCATTTTAGTTTCTGTGCTAGCTACGTTAAAAAATAATTTACATCTCAGCTACAATCACGATTTCTTAAATAATTATAAGCCTTTCTAAATATGAGGTAGCCAAGGCACTGCTAAAAATTTTATCCATGAAGATGACCGACGATCGTCTGGCCCCAAAACCACTAGATGAATAATGGAGAAATGCCTTCGCACGGCGGCTCCTACATTTTATTGTTGACCCTGCCTACTGGCTAATATCATATTAACTGCTACTCAGTGAAGTAAACTCGGGTCCACCCGGAAACACTCAGCCCACTGGCCCATGAAACATCACCAAAACCGAGAAAATGCGGAAACACTGCAAGGTACACACGCTGTCCCTAACACAGCCACGATGCTTTTTATTTCACAGCTGGTTGCAATCAGATCAGGGACACGTTGCAAAAAATCCTCTCAAAACAGTACACCCACAGTAGCAGCAGACTGAAAAGGTTCTGACATTGACTCATATGGCCGCAGGTTCAAACCTCCCTATCAACGAGGCAAATTCATCGCGGAGCTTGTCGTGATTAGCCAGCATCCGGTCTGCGTAGTGCTGTGGGTTTACTGACCTTTCCCAGCAATGGGGAGGGTGGAACCTTCCGCCAGTGGTGCCATAGCTCTAGATGACCTGTGGTCGACTGCAGCCTTATACTCCTCTGGGGTCTGTAGGCCTATATTTGCAGCACAAACCAGTGAGTGTGGGTTCCCCAGTTGGAAGTACGGTCAATCTGACTTTATCTTTAGTATATCGTCGTTTGTTTAAGACTTCGACGTTAATTTTTTTAAACCTTCTTAAAAACTGCCAGACATTGACATTGCAGCTCTTCAGACCAACTGGAAAATGAACTTTTGTTAATATCCGATAAAAAATTTGGATTAGACTCAATTTTATTACATTGATTGATGCTGTAGCAAATTTGATTCCCGAATTTATTTAAAAAAGCTCGCATGTGAAGGTCAAATAATTTTCAGGAAGGTGGAAAAGAAGTTTATTAAGAAGTTATTTGAAAAAAATACAGAAAATAATCACCGTATATCAAAAGTTATCCACTTCACTTATTGCATTTCGTGACAAGACCTGAATGTTTTTTTAATATAGCGATAAAGTCGCCTTCACCGCACACTTATATAAAGAAATTCGCATACACTGGCTCGTGCTGCAGATAAATGCCAATTAGGGCATAGAGGATTGCACAGCTTCAGTCGACCACAAACTGTTCAGCTATGGCGTCATATAGATGGAAGGCTCCATCGATAACTACGGGTTCTCACTCTGATACCAGTGCTCCGTTAGTGACTAAGCGGTTCATTGTTCCTAAATGGTGGAGACTTATACTTAGCTCTTCAATGCTAATTCGCATAATATAGATCACACATTTAAATTATCTTCTCTGAATTATCTTCTGTGAACGTTGCTACGGCATGGCAAAATCATGTGCTTTCTTTACTGACGAAAGTGGAGAAACTATTTCCCACAAATTATACGAATTGGCCTCAGCCGTACGTCGATAGGGAAAAGCTACATTTATGTCTTGGAGCTATGCACAATAACACGCATCCATACTACGAAACAAAACTCTTCAGCAAAAAAAAAAAAAACATTGAAGTACTTTTTTGCAGTAGAGTTTTCTTTCCATGTACGGATACGTGTTTCTGTATATAACTCCAAGACATAAATACATATTTCCATGATGATGATGGAAGGAAATCCATGCTGAAAGCTTGGGCTAATTAATCTTTGTCTTGAAAAAGTGATTATTATCAAGATGGAAACATAAAATGAACCAAGATGTTTCTAAAATCGGTTTCACGATGGTTCATCCAATCATCCATGTTCACTAACAGTTCCTTGTAGACATTGTATAAAGCTCCTTTTATCTTTTTCCGGCTGCAGCCAATCTTTCACAAAAACTTCTTTCAGCCATAATTTTCTTTGTATCAACACCAAAATCTAGTCAGTTGTGCCTTTTGGTAGTATCAACGGCTTCTGTAATGCAAAACTATCGAATGCCTCTTGAAAAGCGCACAGTTTTAATGGCAGTATTGGCTGCCCAATAGCTAATGAAACGGCTGCAGTAAAGGCTGTCTTTGCTACTACTTTTTAAAATTTTGAAGCTCCACCTTCCTAAAGTTTTATTGGAACATTTCCTATTATTTCATATTTTATTGATACGAAGTAAGGCGGTTACACAATACAGCAAGCGAGTTGAAGTGTTGACGCGGTCACCTCGGCCCGTGGTGAGTGCTGCAAGTGTATCAGTCACGTGTCCGGAATTTTCGCCGCAAGAAAATTCGCCGCAAGAAAATTCGCCGAAGGAAAATTGGCCGCAAGAAAATTCGCCGTAGGAAAATTGGCCGCAAGGAATTTTCGCGGCAGGGAATTTTCGCCGCAACTTGGTACAATCTGCATTCGTGTACATTCTATATCAGGTCATGTTGCCATATCAGGCATCATCGGAACTTTTACCAAATTTACCTTTACCGTATTAACTT